>JANHFX010015335.1:0-150969 GCA_027560015.1 Chloroceryle amazona | reverse complement strand
GACACAAAACTAAAAGGAAGGAAACAAAGATAAAAATGTAAAAAGAAAAAATTAGGCAGGAAAGAAAAAAGAGGCGCGAGCCGCAGAGAGGAGGAGCCCGACCCACCGCCGCACGCGCTACGGAACGCGCCCGGGGACAAAAACGTGGGAAGGGCGGAGCGGCGGCCCCCCGGGCGCGGGGTGCCGAAGGAGGCGGCGCGCGGGAGGGGCGTTAACGGGCGGGGCGGCGGTTGGGCGGTGGGGCTCCCGGGTCGTCTCGGCGCTAACGCCTCGGTGCGCTCGCGTCATCCTTACTCACCGCGCCTGGAGGCGCACCCGTGTGCGGGAGGCACGGCCCCCCAGGACGAGTCGTCACTCCGCGCCGGGAGGAACCTCCGCGTCCCACACCGCTCGCTCAGCCTCTTGGCCGCTTCGGTCAGAAGCCCCTGTAGCTTTCAGCCGATGGGCTCCTGAAGGGAGGGGGCAAAGCCACCGGGAGTCACGGCTGACGGAAACTTAGTGACAGCCGTAGCCGTGAAAGGAAAACGGGAGTGGGGTGGGAGGAGGCTGCAGGGACTCCTGAACTGGCTGGACAAGTAGTAACTATAATAGAGGGACGGGGGTGGAAGCAGAACACGGAGTTTATGAGTAGGAGAAACGAGGCTCCTCAGCAAAGAGAGCTGCGGGGTGCAGGTCACGATGTGACGTTATCGAGTGGGAATTGTCGAAAGACAAGCTCGGCTGAGACACAAAGGAGACAGAAAAAGGGGTTTTTTTCAGTGATACTGACAAAAAGGAATGAAAAAGGGTCGCGCTATGCATTGAGGAGAGCGAGCAAAGAGAATAAACTAAATGGAACCGTAAGTCGCATGGACAATAAGAAAGCATGTGATAAATTGTCACTTGAGATGAAATCAGGCAGTTTGACATTATTGGAAGGATCAGGAGAGTAACAAAGCAAAAAATGCTATTCCATATGAATTCTAAGTGTCATATATACATACATCTGTCAGTCTTTACCCAACTCTTACAGAGCTTGCCACATTAAAAAAAACAAACCCAACAAAAAAACAAAACGAAACCTCGTGAAGTGATGGTAGTTTAGTTTAAAACCAAACTACAAAACGCAAAACCACAACCCAGTCCAGAAAAATACCGTGACTTCTGCTCAGTCTCCAGTTCAGGTTATAGCAGGCATACTGGCATATCCACACTGATCCGAGATTCCAGAAGAAATTAACCGCAGAAGATTCAAATCCAGAGAGGATGCTCCTGCGGCCTGTATTTGCATAGCTGGAGATGGCTGCCAGCCCAGCAGCAAATGTAGATGGTAGCGGCAACACCAGCACCCCGTGGTGTAGCGCCATCCAAACAGAATGCCGTGGTGCTGAGACAGCAACACATGTGAGTGTTGCTCTGCTGGAGCAGAGGGACGTGACGCTGGATTCATCTCAGAAAACAAACATCTTCAACCAGTAGAGGAGTATAAGCCAACTTTGGAAACCACACACAGAAAAAAAAAAAAAAAAAAGTGATTGTAACCCAGATTTCTATGAAGCAGCCTCAGCTAGAAAGGAGAAATGCTGAGAATGTCTAAAAACAGAGAAGAAAAGCCTCAAGGACAGCTGTAATGCTGTTTCATCTGTCTAATATATTGTATCACTGCTCCCACTAACTCCGCCCAAAGAGTCACCAAACCCTGAGCTTCTACGTCTGCTTCTGGCTTTCCTCCTCCTTCCTGCTAACAACGTGCTGTACTTCACTCGTGGCTTAGGAAGGTGTGGCAGTTCCGGGTGGGTGTTGCTGTCACCAGTCTGATCAAACACGAAGCGTGGGCTTTCAAAAGCAAACGACACCCTTTGATTCAGTCAGAAGACGGCAGTTTCTGAAGCAATTGCTATGTCTCTTCTACCTACTGATTCCCTACCGGAGCTCTCTGCTGTAGCGACGGGCAGAATCAGAGAGGTAACACAAGTCATGTGAAACCAAAAATGTATAAATGAGTTGAGTAAAATCCTCCTTTCACAACCTAAGAATGCGAGAAAAGAAAGGCTAAAAGTTATCTCAAAAGAACTCCACGTCCCCTAACGTATTTTGTCCAAAGTCACCCCCCTGAGGGTTCACAAGCCCATCGATGTGCTTTGCTTCTTCCAAGTCTCTCTGGGTTTCCCGAGAGGATGTGTGCCCGCACGGCTCCTTGTGCTCCGGCGCCTAAAGCAAGCAGGGTGATTCACACCTCCCACTTTCCACTTCCCTAAGTAGCGCGGTAGAGACGCCAGCTCATTAGGTAATTTGTGTATTCAAAGAGGATCAGGGAAGGAAATCTCATGACACTAACGAGTAGGAAGGACGGCGTAAACCTGCCTAATGGAAATCAGCGTTTGAGCAAGAGATCAGTACCAAAAGGGTCACTATTGCAGCAGGCAGGCAGCAAAGAAACACTTTGTGATAATCTCTCGGTGTCCTGCTCTCAGTTTTTCAAAACCACAAAATTCTCCGTCCAGACTTGGTCCTTCAGCACTATAATAAAGTCCTAATCGAGTTCAAGCAGCAATGATTACTTCAGCCTCTGGTTACCGAGCTTTCTCTGTACAAAAATACCCAGCTTAATAAGGGCAAATCCTCTTTACCTCCAAGGCTTTTGACTCTTCAAACTTTTTGAAAGAGGAGAGCTGTCTGAGAACAGGTGAGTCTAGAACTTGCAAAGGCATCTAAATGGGCTGACAAAATCTCAAAGCAGGAGACACACTGTTGGGAAATCCTCTGAAGAAAAAAAAAAAATAGAATTTAGGCATCCACCTAGGCACAAAGGGCTTCTGCTATGCTTAGTCTAGCTTGGTATGTTCATGGTACACCAGAGACGATGCTGTAAAGCTAAGATAGTTGTCTTGAGGGATACTAATCTGTGGTACTTGGAAGACACTCTCAACAAAGGAAAAAATAATTTCAAATAATTTCAACCAGTCAGTAGGTATACTAGGAGAAGCTTGGTCACAGACAGAGTCCAAGCAGAACCATTCTCCACTAGTGCAAGAACAAACAACACTGCAGACACAGCAGAGCAGGGAGAAGAAATTAAGATTTTGTTCTCTTACCTCAGGAACTCTGGGGTGCTGGACATTCACACTGACAGCAGAATCAATAATGAGCACACTCCAAAGAAGTAGTTTCTTCTTTTCTTGAGTCACAACAATTTTTGCTCTTCTGTGGGTTTTTTACGCAGGACAGTTAGGTGAGATCATCAGAAGATTTTGTACATATAAGGCAGGTTTTTGTTTGTGTTTTTTTCCTAATGTTGGTCAGTATCATAATACTATGATGTATAGTACATAAGCAAAACACTTCAAAACAGTAAGAAAGGCCTATAAAGAGGGGAAAAATATGCCACAGGCCTGAGATACAGGTAAAGTGACAACCCGTCTTGCACTTGTTAGGATACCAGGGCAAATTCTGTAAAACAAAATGTTTGGTCACTGAACTCCCTCCTCCTGCCCCTGCCTCCGCATGCATTATCTTAAGCACTGCAGGAAATTCCTGCTGTCTGAGCCTCATGACTCACCTTGCTCACAACATTCTGTCTGTTCAGCAGCCTCTGGAAACTGCACCCTCCCCTTCTTTCTGCCCCACCCTTCCCCATCCAAATTCAAGGTCTGGAGGAAGAGGCTGCAACCTCCCATTGCTTCAAGTCAGCATCCAGCAGTTGGTTCTCACCCTTCTCTTCAGACTGGACTGAAACTGCAATTCTGACCCCACCCTCTCCTGCAGCACCCAGTTAATTCTCCCTTTAAACTCGGCTTCTACCCTATTTTCTCTTTAACACTGCCTTTAATCTTTCCCCATACTGCTTGCATAGTAACCATGAGTCTAAGAATATTCAAGCTTTGCTTAGGTTGGGTCAACAAATGGCAGGCTCCTGGGAATGCATGCTGGGCTGGGGTCCCTCTTCTCTCCCCACGGGGTGGTGTGCCCTCACTGGGGCTGTACACTGGCTATGCACACTTTGCAGCAATATGAAGTCCAGACACTGCTCAGGTCCTTCTTCCCCCTCTGCTCTGCCCACACTTTGTTACAGCTCTCAGGGTGACACACTGCCTCTTCTGTTGTGCCAGCACAGCTGTCTCTCAAATTCATGCCACAAGCTAGACCAAGGAACTGTTTTTTGTGGTAACGAGAAGGAAAAAAAAAAACTATATAATGGCATTTTATTGCTGTTAGATCAGAAAACTTCAAAAAGCTCCAGACAGATCAGTTAAATTAACTGTGCTCATTCTGGCGATGGGAAAAAAAGGAACAAAATAAATAAATGATTAAGGGGATGCAAAGGACCAGGAGATAGTTCCTGGGAGATAACTAATGGGAAACTGTAGAGGGAGTTTTTATAAGGGCATATAGAGATAGGACAGGCAGCAATGGTTTTAAACTAGAACAGAGCAGATTTAGATTAGAAATTAACAAGAAGTTCTTTACTGTGAGGGTGCTGAGACACTGGGACAGGTTGCCCAGAGAAGTGGCCACCTCATCCCTCGAAGTGTGTAGGACCAGGCTGGATGGGGCTCTGAGCAATCTGGCCTAGTGGGAGGTGTCCCTGACCATGGCAGTGGGGTTGGAACTAGACGATTTTTAAGGTCCCTTCCAACTCAAGCCATTCTACAATTCTATGAAAACCCCATTCCATCATTCTGAATGTCATCCAAAAGTACACTGTATCATTCATCATATTTGCATTAGTACTATGGTGACAACTTGCAAGCCTGGTGGAGATGAGGGCATGTTTGTGTTAAGCCATCTATAAACAACAAACAGTAAGAGGAAGCCTTTTGTTCCATAGATGCTCTCACTTAATTGAAAGGAATCAGATATTTTACAAATGCATGAAACCCCTTTTCTAAAATGCATGCTAACTGATGTTAAATTTGCTGTCAAATGGTATTGAAGGGAAACACAAAGAAAGCACAACGATTTCTTGTGAGTGAAAGACACAAAGCTTTTTGCTCAAGGCATTAGAAGGCCTTATAATATGGTTGGTTCATTTGTGTGGTTTACAGCTTGTTGTAAAAACCTAAGCACGGAATTTAAAATAGCTACTATTTAGCTATGAGAAGCTATTAATTATTAGATATTATTACTGAGATTACTCATTATATATTATCATGGAGAAGCAACACAGAACTTGCTTCAAAAGCAAAAGCTACTTGCAATACTTCTGCACTGATATAGCTATCTGAGTATCAGTCCTGTCACACCACATCTCTAAATTTTTGTGAGTCCCAGGGACTTACATAAGTATGTGCTACAAATGTGCCTTGCTGTTCTTTGAAACTATTTGGAAAGTTTTCCAAATGCTACATTTGCAAACATAAATAGCTGATGCAATACAACATATGAACAGGTGAAACAATAACATATGCAGTACTGTATAAGCACATAAAGCACCTTTGTCTATCATGAATATTGTCAGTATTTTTATATTATGATTCCAAAAAAATATATCAATTTTAAGAGACATTTTCTCTTCCTTCCAAAATATCCTATACCTCCTTGTGTACATCTTCTACTTGGCATTGTCACAGCTTGTTCTTTTTCAAGAAAAGGTAGCCAAAATTCTTAAGTCTCAGAAGAATCAACATTCTTAAAGGGTGCAGTTTAAATTAGTTTGAATCAGAGATAATTAACATATTTGCTTCCAGATTAAAGAGTCTTTACATGCCGTTAATTTGGGGAATGCATGTTTTCTACATTCTTATGCAAAACAGAGCTGGATTCCAGCTTTAAAGGAAGGTGGGAGCCTGACCACAAGTACAGGGTTGCCACCAGTATGTTCATTTATTTTCTGCAGGTCAGTTACTACAGAGCATTACAATAAACCCAAGGGGAGGTCATCCCAACGGAGGGGGCAATTCTGCACAAGCACGCTAGGTGGTAAATCCCAGCAGATTTTTCCTAAAAATGTAGATGTGAAGTCAGGAGCAGAGTCTTTCTTCACAGGCATGGACATTGTTTTCAAAACCATAAAAGTAATCAAGATCTTGCATGTTGCAAAACTGGTGCGTAACCATTACAACCAAACAGAAATGCATAATGAATTGAATGCTAATTAAATACAAATCACAGCTTGGAAGGAGTACAAGTTTACAGCAGTTTTTCCACATTTTTCTAGGATTACTTTAAAACTCCCCTTCTTCAATTTGTGGTCATAACTAGGATACAGGGTTTTCATAAAACAGTCTTAATTTTTAAAAACATAAATATTTCATAAAATTTAAATAAAAATTCCCTTGTAGAAATCCAGTTATCTATGCATCTATCTGTGCATTTCTTTTTCTTTTTTTTTTTTCTTCTTTTTCTCCTTTATTTTTCTTGAAAGGATATCTTGTTCTTCTATGATCAGGATTTTGTGAACACATGTACTTCCAACTATGGTTCTCAGTTTCCCAGAACATGCTGTGGTGGCCTCAGCAAGGGGCCCTGGAGATAAAGGAGTGGAGTGTGTCAAATGAGGAGAGGCTGACAGATCTGGGACTGTTCAGCCTGGAGAAGTGAAGGCTTAGGGGGATCTTATCAAAATGTATAAATATCTGAGGGGGAATGTAAAAAAGGTGAAGCCAGACTCTGCTGGTGAAGGGCGAGAGGCAATGGCCACAAACTGAAAGACAGAAAATTCTATTTAAACACAAACCAAAAACTTTTTCACAAAGTGAGTGCTGCCAAGCAGTGGAAGAAGTTTCCTTGAGAGCTTGTGGCATCACCATTCCTGAAGATATTCAAAACACACTAGGACATGGTCCTGAGCAGCCTGTTCTAGCTGATGCTGCTTTGAGCAGAGGGGTTGTGGTTGACGATCTTGAGAGGTGCCTTCTGACCTTAACTATTTTGTGATTCTGTAAAGTTATCACTCCCACGTTACACAAAGACACAGGCATTGTCAAATCTGCAAAACCAGTAAACACTTTTCTGAGTTCCCAGATACAACCATATACCCTGCCTTTTTCCCAGCTTCACGTGAGGATGAAAACCACGTTCACACTGGTCATGCTTTGCACCATGATTTCTGAAGATGGAAAGGGAGCCCTAGTCAGGAGCCACAGAAGCTGAGCTGAGCTGCATGACTGAAACCAAGGAGGGAGTCCCTTCAGGGCAGGATTAGGTGCAGCCTGAAAGACTAATGACTGCATCCAGGATTCCCATGATAGCATGTATGACAAATGTAGGGTCTTGCTAAATCCCATGAGATTAAAAGTGATGAGCAACATGTTTGAGGTTATCCTTAGGCATTTATCACACAGTCTGGTCAGCCTTGGGCAAGATCCTGCTACAAAGAAGGTGTCAAAACTCCAGATTTCTCAAAACCATAACAGCTGGACAATTCCTCTTCTCTCCATATAAAAATAGCGTATTTAAATAGAATTTATTTAAATAGAATTTAAATAGAATATTTAAATAGAATTTATTATTTGTTAGGCTTGAGCACCAGCCTAAACCTCAGAAAAGTGCAGATTTGCATGCAGAAACTAGCCTTCCCATTATCATGGTATTTACTGAACCACAAAAGTCATACTTAAAGTAACCAAAACATTTAACAATTATACGACCATCAGGGTGACTTTCTTGTCATTTGCTGCTGTTGACAAGTATTTATTACAGACAGTGTATTTGTCTTCTGAGCTATTAAAATGATGTTTCCAATTCATAACGCTTCAAGGCTTTCCTACATCATCAAGGATCTGTTATGTTCGTGGAAAATAAGCCAAATCCATGGAAGTACAGTGTCTCTCCCTATTCTCAATCAACTCTGAGAGGGAGGGAGGGAGGAGATTGAGGAGAACAACCTACTTTTCTGTGCATGCCATTCACCAAATGTGAAAAGCGGTTTCGGCAGGCCCAAGAAAGTAGCTGTTGTCATGACAGCACTGGGAAGCCCAGGGACTGAAAAGATCTTCATCAGCTCACTGCAGCAATTCTGTGCCAAAGGAACTGCACTGCCTGTCTGCATACTGACAAGAGAGCCAGGGGAATGCCTGCTTGTCAAATCTCCCTGGTTTCACTCTGCAAACTTCCCCACTCTTGCCCTCTGAAGCTGGAATATAGTTGCAATATGGCAAAAATAGAACTCTCTTACCCTCTCCTCACCCTTCTATACCCCACAGTTCATCTATCTGGTTTAACAGAGGAGGCACCCAGCCTTCCTGTACACTCTTTTACCCCTTCCCTGGCAAGCAAAAATGTCATGTAGAATGCAGCAGTGATCTGTAGAAAACCAGCACATTCTGAAATCCAACTCCATTGATTTAACAGCTGCCACTCCTGTTATCTCAATGTTATGGGCCAGCATGTCTGTATGCTGTCATGTTTGCATGGCAGCTCTGGGGCAAGAGCCTGAGAGGATTTCTGTGGCAGTATCAGCTGCTTGGGGTCATATACCTGACAATGGTGGGATCTTACCTGGTCAACTTTGGCCATTTCATTCCAAGCAAATGCATTGCCTTTTACACTGCAGTTTGACAACCTACCATCCATGCCAACTGGCCCACTGTAATCATCACAAGCACCAATTTTGGGGGACCTATGAGACTATTCCATTCACAGTGAAGCCTTTATTTTACCAAAATGATTGAAAAAGGCTACTGCATGGCTGAGATCCTCCTCATAATATAAGTAAGGAAGGAGAGGTAAGGTCTTTTTGGCTATGCACATGTTGATCGAGTTGCACTTCTGTTTATTTGAAGAACTAGGAAATAGAAACATCACCATTTGGAAACTCGCATTATGCTCCTGCTGATTATCACCAATGGAATGGAAACTGAGACCAATTGCTTTACACCCAGTCTCCCAGCAGCCACCTTTATTGCAAATTAAATGATCAGATGTGTGCTCTCAGATGAACTCTACAAGCCTTTTCTGAAACTTAGGCCTCTCTGTTATCAATTGCAAAGTTCCTGTTGACCTCAGTGGGGCCAGAATGTCTAACTCAGCCCAAGAGCTGTGGATCTAAGGAGTTTTGAGGAACTCATAGCAAATCCTGGTATTGTGCTACGGAGGATGGGGACTCTGCACATATCAGACAGTTGCACCGTGACCCTTCTATAATTCAGAATTTAAATAGTTCAGAGGGCTCCTCTCTCAGGAAGCCTGGAATACATTGCAGAATTGGAAGACCTAAACCCTAAATTAGTTCAGTGCCCCAGTGATGTGCCCTACGGACGTGCTGCATCTCTTCTAATAGGCAAAGCAGCAATTCCCCTCTGCTGAAGGCTATTCCCAGCTCAGCCTCCAAAGCAGCTGACTGCATAGGAGTGGGCAAACCATTTTATCATTTTGCTATGCAGCAGTTTAACCATGGTTAGGATGTGCATAATAGTCTGTTTCCCAGGATTACTCTGAGGTATAGTTGTCTGTCTGCAAAGCCTTCTAGTGAAAGCTTGTATTATTATACACATACAAGGAGTGTTCTCAATAGAGATGGGCCTAGTTTTTAATCACATAATGCTTTTGATTCTATTCAGTCTTTTAAAACTTTTTTTTTCTAGTGAAGATGAACATTTATTATGTGCTTAATGATTTTTGCCTAGTGACATATTTAAACTGTACTCAAGACACAAATACCGTCCAGTACTTTTTCTAGGCAGTTCAGTGCCTCAAACCAACATGCTATACTACTTAAAATACAGTAGGAAAATGTGGCACTGTAAATTCTTAACAAGTTGTTGCTATAGACACCTACTATCAGGACAAATGGTAACAGTTTGGCTTTATATTACATTTAACTAGATAATTTATCAGAACCATCATCTTTACAGTTGAATTTCTAGCTGTGTTTGGCAATGCTAAGTATTTGATTCATCTTGATGAAAAGTGGATTGCTCTCTACAAAGCCTGGAAAATATAGAAAACATTTTTATTATAACACTTTAGAGCAAGGTGAAAAAGATCAAATTTTAAATGTGGTGCACCTTACAACAATTTATGTCTACTTGTCTTCACATAAAACTGGGGACATTAAGGTTCAGAAAATCATTTGATTTTGGTTGTGCTACTGCATGAGAGGTACAACAAAGAGGCATGTATTATAGAAGTGAAACTCAGGCACTGAAAAGTATTAAGGTATCAGCTCTGTAGAGAGCGATGACCTACTTCTGCCTTGTTTCTTCCTAGAAAAATCCTTTGGCACCACTTCAGGCCATGGTTTCTCTGCTCCCTACTACCTCAAGGACCTGGTCTCACACAAATGTTTCTCAGCCACATTCACTTCCCAGCTTCACAGCCACAAGTTCCATGTAAAGAGGTAGCAAAGCAGCCAGCTTAAAATGGGACTTTACAGAAAAAAAAAAATAAAAATCCCCCCCACCTCCCTTGATGACTTTCACATAAATTAAATGCTGGACCAAAGGCCATGAACCACTTGTCTTTTGAGTTTTGTTATACTGGTATGCATTTTGGAGGTCTTTTTCATGCTAATACAGTTGGATTTAGGGATATTCTTTTCTCAGTCCAGCACCTGCACTGTACTGTTGTAACGTACTTCGGCATATTACGTGTATATTTGTTTCCATTACATGCTATGTATTACCATCAGCCTATGGTCTATAGTAAAATATACATGCAAACATCAACAACCCAGTTTATAATGTGCTTCACATAGTGTGACAAAATATCTGCTGGCTTAAAAGCTGTACAAATATTAAAACATGAAATACTTGAGAGCTACTCCCCTCTTCCCTTATCTAATTATAGTATTAATAAGCAAGATGCTGAATTTCAGCTGAGACGGAGGAACCACAAGAGATCAGACTAACACAAATTTTCCCTTGTATCATAATGTTAGCAGTAGGAGCATGTTTAACTTTTAAACATATGAGGCATCCACCTGAAGTCAAAAGGGCTGTTTCCATCTGTGGTCAGGTCCATTAGGTGAACATTAACTTTGTTGCTCCTGTTGCATGCAACTGCAGATCAGGACAGGAACATATTTTCTCTATTTTGCAGTAATTTGCCCTGTAGTTCCAGTGTAATAGGATTAGCCACTTTTTACCTTTAATTGTTGCTGTACGCACTTATACATCACTTTGTCTTTATGGTTTTGGTGAAGCAAATCCATTTTACGGGTAAAGAAAGGTTCCAAGATGTGGCTACAACCTTGCAAAGAAACCTGTTTATGCAAAGTCACATCAAAGAACTTCTTTCATTTAGGTTACAGGATCAAGTCCTTAATATCTGAAAACTCACAATAAACATGCAACATGGGATCACTGAGTTAAAACGTTAATAAAAATATAGCCTGGCAGTAACATGAAGAAGGCTGTAATTTTTTCTTCACAGGTAATTAGTTCACACAATGAAATAATCTCCTTTCTTATCCTGGAAGCACATGCATAAAACAGCTCAGATAACATCATTTACATATGGGCTGCTGCATCTGCATGTTAATGTCTGGCAGTGAAAAGTTCAGACAAGTTTGTAATTCCCAATTTCCTGCGCGTGCTCAGCACCCAGATTCCCAGCAAGTCAGAAGAGAATGGGATACTGAATATTACTAAGATGATGGGTCCACAGCATCTGGAGAACTTGAAAGTTACAGTCTCCGAGACCACAGGATCTTTCGCAGTTCTGGACATTTTAACAGCAGGGTTTGGTTTTTGTAAACACATATTGGTATTTGTATATCACAGTTTCTTTTGTCAGTCACTCATGGTTATGGCGATTATTCCAAGCCTATTGTGCTGCCACCACTTGCTTTGTCCATGTTACTATATTGCTTGGTTTTGGAACCAGTCTGCACTCCCATTTAAACTGCTATCATGTCACCCGTCAGCAATCATTTGCTTTCATCCCTTAAAACTACCATACAATGGCAACCACGCCACGAGGACAAAAGCACAGGCAGAGGGGAAAAAGGAGGAAAGCTCAAGTGGGAAAGTGGCAGCAGCAGCTGCAGCAAGGCTAACTTTCTTCTTTTGGGGTCCTTCCGGGTGAGTACTTGAACTTGGACTGGTAATGTACATGCCCTTCATCGTCTGCTTCTCCTGTTAGCACAACTTATCTTCCCAGAGCAGATACTGTAAAGAAGCTTAGACTGGTTTAGACTGGTTGCCAACAGGTAGTTAACACTGTTTTTACAGCACAGGCCAATGAGCCTGTGCTTACTGACAGCTGCAGGAAAAAAGGAGAGCTGTGGGAGGGAAAGCCTCCTGTTGCAGCAGTATTGATTGATACCAGCACTTTTCAAAGCACAAATCCAGCTTGCTGGGCATCCATATAGTCAACAGCTCCCCAGCAGTTGTTGGAATAGTCCATCTAATCAGCTGAATAAAAATTTGGTTTGTGGTGTTCAGACAGATAGTTACAACATCCGAGGGCTTGGGAACTGCCTCCCAGAAAGTCTGGGGTGCTTAGGCTTTAACTGAAATTCACTCCTGTGTACAGTTATCCTTTCAATAGTTTAGAGTCATCAGCTGTACAGACACTGTAGATTTCCCAGATTGCTCACAATTAACTGCCTGAAAATGTTGTAGGAATTAGGGATTGTGATCAAAGGTGAAATAACTGAAGTGCTCTAGCTTGGAACCAGGCAGGGAAAGATGTATGTTAATTTGTGCAGAGCACTTCTCTGAAACAAGCATGGCTCAAAGCAAGGCTTGACTCTTAACCTTTTACAGACAGGACCTAACTGTGCTCCTTGGGGTCCAAAAGATTTTAATGAGGCAAAAATGATCAAACTGTTGTCCTAAATTCTGGATAATGGAAATGAAGAGGAGCTTAGCTAGTTATATTTAGATGGTCATACAGAATGGGATAGTTTTAAGATCATGGAAAAAAAGTTTAAAAATAAAATGCTGTGAGTTGAGAGTATTTATCCCCCTATAATCCAAAGCATCGGACTAGGGTGGTTTTCCCAATGTGGCAATTCATTTGAGTGTTAGCCAATTCCTCTTCACTACCACAGTCTCCCAAAGGGCTGAGAGGCTTGTTCTTTAATTAGTAACCCATACCTTGCAAATAGCAATCAGGATCTCACATTATCCAGGCACTTTATTAAAAATGTTTATTATTTAGACCCAAGTATGCTACAAACAGTAGTTATAAAATATTATAGGTATGCTGTCATAGGCTAAAAAAACAGCCAGAAATGCTATTCAGTGTGCTTTAGATCAAGGTTTCCAGGCAATCTCCTAGCCCATAATATGACACCCTAAGCTAGTTCTCACTCATGCACAAGTTGACTTCCATGAAGTACCAGCCCTTGCATGTGTAATCTCTGACACAGTCTCCAGGAAGCCAGAAATCAAACACAAAATAGCTGCAAACATCCATGTCTTTTTTTCTCTCTCTGTCTAGATCTGTCCATTTCAGCACATAAAGAGAATGAATGCAATAGCTACTAACAGCCACTTCCAAGACTGGTGGATGAGCATGCAAATATTAAAAAAAAAAAAGAATTAAAATCATTCATCTCTAAAGCGAAAACATCTGAAATGGCCTTCACATTCTTGCTGACTTGGGATTTTACAAAGAAGAAAGTTGCCCAATACAGAGCAGTCGACTACATGTGTATTCAGTGTCAAGAATCAACAGAAATCCATAGTGTAAGAGAATACTTTTATGAGAGTTGCTGAATTTTGCATATTCTTTGCAATAGCTTTGAAATGTACACATTTTAATTAAGACAATTTTGTCAAGTAAATTCTTACACATTTGTACCTATCAGTTCTTTGACTTCTAATAATGGCATTAGTCCTTTGAAAAAAAAGGAACTTTTTTTTTGTCTTCTAAATATAATCTATTGTTGAAAATAAGGGAGGTTCACATGCAAGTTACTTGGAAATGCTGGGTGCTTCACATCATATGCTTTGAATGTCATCTTTCAAGATGCTAAGCACCTGCAGTTTTAGCCATTTCAAGCAAGAAACTGGATTCAGCTGCTTATGTCGGGACAGACAGCTGTTGTACGGATACAGCATTTTTTTTCCATACAAGGAATGCAGAATATTTTACACATTGGGCTGGAGTGGATTTAAAGTTGCAGGAGAGAGTCCTGGACAGAGCTGCTCACTGCAATTCAGGAAATCTACCAGATGACAACAGATGAGGATCAGGTATTTTTCTGAAAATTTTCATTGACCGGGACTCTAGGCTATAAGTAAATGTTGCTTCTTCTGTGTATAAATTTAAACCCATGGGATTTGCTCCCCCCCCGCCCCTTTTTTTTAACAGCACTCATTTCACCTTCAAAAGAGGAAAAGGGTGTTTCCATTTTTAGTCTGAAATTCTTTGAAGTATTCTGTTCCGTAGAACAGGGATCTGGATAGAATTTGACAAAAAAAATTAATTCCTTATTTTAGGTTTCGTTTCAGCAATAAAGAAGTTAATGAGACCACATCTGTTTTTGTCCCAATGTACTCTACAGCAGTCCACTGGAAAACAGCAACATTAGCTCACAGCCTTTTCTTTTATTCCAAACAGAACCTAACGCAGCCTAAATAAGTGGTCTTAAAACACGTCTGTAGCAAGCCTGCCACATTAGACAATTAGCAGCCACTGTGGTGATGTTACCTACGCACAGCTACCATTTAAGAGTTGCTAGCAGAGTCACAGCACAACTAGATTGCATTTAGACAGACCTTAAAAACATTTTCTTTGGCATAAACCAAGAGAAACATCACCAAAAAAAAATCAAAAACTTCATTCCACATATAGCATTTGAATACTGACACATCTGGAACAGCTGGGTAACAAGTTGTGCGTGTCAACTTCAGAAAGCAGCTGCTTTTAGCCTTCCTTTTGGGCCAGACATTTGCTTTCAGCCACCATATATTCCATTTTATTTTGTAGCAGCTTCTTCAGTGTTCCCATATGGACAAGCTAAACAGCTCCAAGGATATAACCGCAAGTATATATAATGTTCTTTAGGAGAAATGAAGGCCAGATGTTGCTTTGTTGTCTTCATGTGCATCCTTAAAAAAGTTAAATTGTTTCAAATATATTATTAATGCCAGGTATAGGCAATTTGTTCACTGGCCATTATATGTCAACTTTCAAAGGACAGAAAATAACATTTTAACTGAGGATGCAAACTGAAATAAGATTAATCTACCTTGTAACTACTTAATAAAAAATCCAGAATCAGAGAGGCAAAAAAGTATTGTGAAGAAAAGACATGATGACCCTCTGTTCTGATCCGAGTAAGTACCCATCAAACACAAACCCTCAATTTATTATAATAAAATGCAAAGTTTGGGGTAAGAGTTACCACTCTGCTGCTTTATTCAACCAGGATATAACTTAAAGCGCCTTTCCAAGTACTAGAGAATTTATTAGATATTTTACTAACAGTATAATCCATTAAAGTTTTTCACATATCCACTCCTGGTTACTACAGCTAGTGGATCCATTAGGGTTGGTGATCGTTCTTTTCCAGACTGTCCAATTAAACTGATATCAAAATGATCATTTTTTTTTCTGATTTCCTGAAAAATAGAACCTGATTGGATTCATGTTAGGGCAGATATATTTATGAGGAAATATTAACTGAAGACTGCTTTCTCCCCATCAGAAACAAGGTCTGGGTTTCAAGTGCCTGGTGAAGTCTCTCCCTTTGAGCCAGTCCATGATGTACAAAAACTGCCAAGACACCAACTATAACTTTTTGAGTAATGTCACTTTATTAAGGGACTTAAAAGAATCACATTCTCTAGTAGCCTTGGAACAATGCAAATGGTGAACAAAAGAAAAAAATAGATGTAATTGGTTCTGAAAAGCATGAACATCTGTAGAGAATGTGTTGCATTATTCCTAAGGACTCTGGCTTTTGGAAAAAAGCGCGTTCCATATATACATGTGTCAGTGCAATAGCCAATAAAGCAATCAGTCAGAAATATAAAAATATCCTAGATACAAACTTAAAATAGATGTTTGAAGGCTGACAGTATCAGTATTCTGATATTTCTATATCTCAGGAGTATGACCTCTGGGATGAGTTATTCTGGTGAGGTAAGAGACAGTAGATGCTCTGTGATAACACAAAGCCACACATTTTTTCCATAAGACACAAAAAATAGAGCACCCAATGAGACTGCAAGTCTTTGGTGCAAATGCCCACAGGAAGTGAAATTAGTGTCTGAGCATTACTACATTCCTGCATCATTGACATTTGCCATCTTTGCCAACAGTTGTACCAGCAAAAACTTTGCCAATTCTCCCACCCTCCCCCAGCTTCAGTATAAGCTGCACGTACTTCGCAGATATACCAAACTGACAACTGCTTTAAACACAGACAAGATCTATAAATGTCCAAAAACCACTTAGTCATTCTTTCCTTTATTGGTTGCAATTCTGTTCTTGGCAGCAAGAACAGGAAGAGATTGCAGAGCCTGACAGCTGAAGTGCTCTCTCTAGAAGGGTTAGGGAGAGAACAAGGTGTGTCCTATTTGCTTTGCCCCAGGTGCTCCACATGATGCCACTGAACTTAGATGAGCAATTAAAAAAAATAAAACTATAAAAAACAAAATCACATTCCTCCTCTTTGCTCTGTGTTTTGGATGAAAGAATGCACTAATTTGGGGCTACTGTTCCAAAATAAAGAAGAAAGGCTATTTGGTCAAACTTTGAGCTGGATGCTGTCTGCCTTCATCATGATTCATCTTCTTTCCTTCAGCCATCGCCTTCACTATGATCCTCCAAACTCTGCTGCTACATTCTGCTTCCTATTCCTTCATTTTTCAAAGAAGATGGCAAAATGACAAGTAGACAGACTATGTACTCTGTCTTTGTGGCAAAGAGCCCCAGGAAGAACTGGCAGCAGAGCTGGGAGTGGCAGAAGAGTACAACGAACAAACTCCTACTTAGGGGGCAATGACAGAGAGTTAATTTCAAAGCATGTGCAAGTCTCGGGCACTCCTCTAAGGAAAAGCACAATGAATTCTACTGTTTCTAGTACAGCAATATTAACTTGAACAGGATGTGATTTGTATGATAAAAAAGCACAACAGGAGCTGGCAGTCGTCGTCTTATGAAACTTGCCTTACCACTTATGGCACACACATGCACTGAAGAACCCAGCAGTTGCCTGAACCTTTAAAAGATTTCTTCGCTTTACATCCTAAATTCAAAAGCTTTCTCTTAAATCTTTTCATTTTTCATCATTCTTTTCTAAACCGCTTTTGTCTCAGGCAAATTCAGACAGCTGTGCGAGATGGAAAAGTGAATCTAGTAACATCTGTAGCATGATGGCACTTGACAAATTGTTTCAGGTTTTCTTTCAGTTTCTGGAAGATGCTTTGCAGATGTCAAAGCCTCAAGGAATCATCATACTTCTCTCCTTAACCCCACTGAATGTGGCATTCCGCATCTGCAAGTGCTGAATTACTACTCACCACACCTCAGTAGGACAGGCTGTTACCTCTGAAGTAAAAATGCAGAGAATGGAGGCACAGAATGACTAAGTGATTATTCCAACATCACGATACAAGCCTGGGAGAGTCAGGAGCTGAACCTGTGTTTCTTGCATCTCAGTCTCAGGCTGTCTTTTTGTTCTGTGTTGCAGCCTTATTCTTTCCCATGGAGGAAGACTGGAATCTCTTAAGAGTCTGTCACTGCTACTCTGGTTGACAGGTGATGTCGCCAACAACCTAAGAACTGTTGCATTCCCCACATCAAAAGGTGGAACATAGTGTGACATCTGTTTACTGGAAGAAATACTAACCATACAAGTCCTTAAGAACATTGACATTTATTTAATATGATAAAAAAGAAATGGGATATGAACATTCGTATTTGAATAGTAATAAGTGGCTTCTTATACTTACATCGTATGTGCTCATTGTATAATATATACACAATGAACATAATTACATTTGTACACAAACTAAGTACTGGATTGAAAACCTGCTTATTGCTGTACACACCCTAACCCAACAAAGGAAAAGCCCAGTACCTCAAAATACCTACACTCCATTTTATTTAAGAAAAAGTAACCACTAACATTAATGTATATGTTGACAGAAGTGTGGCAGTAACTGCTGACATTGGAACCTGACCAAGAAATAATTACAGCAGAAACAGGACATATTTTACTAAGCAATAATAAAAATGGCACTTTTTAAATATATCTATATGTATATATATATAAATTTTACAAATAAAATGTTTAAACAATAAATTGTAGTGTTGGAAAAAGTGTAAAGGTTTAGTGGTGATATGTGAAATTAACTGAGTTATGCATGTGAAAGAAGCAAAAAAAAATTAACCTTATGTGATCCCTAATTAAAGCAACATTAAATTCTGGAGAATACCGAATAAAGTTCTGACTTTAGGCTGCACATTAAAAAAAGCCTTTACTTTATGTGCACAGAAATCATAGCAGCAAGCTGGTATCAGGAGAACAATCTGAAGGTTGTTGAGTGTACATGTGGGCCATTTAAAGCTCTCTTGGAATAAACATTTTCCAGGAAGTGATAAAATGATGCTCTGTGGCCAAAAGCATCAGAACTATGAATTTCATAGATTTAAAATATACTGTACAATATCTTCTCATATTTTCATAGGTCGGGTCCACACATCTCAGGCATGAATTGTTTCAACAGCAGCCATTAGTGCTGAAAGACAGACACAGATTCAGTTACTCTATTTTAGCAACAAGACAATATTCTATAAAGCAAGTCCTGGAATTAAACACAGCAAGGAATTTCTGACCTCATCCTAGCAGTGGTTATCAACGGTGCAGAACATAATAAAGTATTTTATAAATCAGTTGTTTCCCAAATCAATTTTCCTGATAAATAATCCTGCTGTCAAGATAACAGTGAAGGAAAAGCAAAAACTTTTTTTTTTTTAATTTACACAACTTTGAAAGCCTTTTTATTGTGAGAGTTTTACCCTGTTGTACATGGTCACCTCCAAACGTTTGTGGTATAAAAACTGTAATATCAGCAAAGACACTAATTGCTCTCATGCTTGACAGGCACAATTTGAAGAGAGATAAAGTATTTATTCAATTGCTACTCTGTGATGGCAGCAGAGCACTAAGGTGTTCTGAAGTTCAAGTTCTCCACCCAGAGCTTGCTGTATTTTGGTAACTGCTGAAAGGACTTCTATAAATAGTTTTTAAGAGTTTTTTAGTAAAAATATTGCTGAGCTTTGGATCCAGGTGCTGTATAAAATGTCAATATCCCTCCATTACTCAGTGTAAATGTAATGCTTAAAACGTAACAATGGTAGTGATACACATCCAGCTTTGTCTGTGCAAAGCAAGGGCTGTGACAAAGAAAGTAGCTTTGTGTTAATGGGTTTTGCCTCGGTCCTACAATATCCTATGCCACCAACTTCCTATGCCAAATTCCCCTGGCATCATGCCAAGAGTATCATTTTACTAATTGACCATAAAAGCCAAATATAGGTATTACCTCATTATTCTCTGAAATCTACCACACATTTTCCAGATGCTGCCTGCAACATTTGGTTGCATATGAAGAGAGCTGATCCCACAGCTCTGAAGTTCTCTGTGCCACACAGGATTTCTTGCATCTAAGAGACACTGAGTTCTCGTGCATTATAAGACCCGTCTTTCAGTGGAGCACAAAGTACTGGAATACTGGACCGGCAGCCCCAGAAGGTAAAGGGCAGTAAATATTGCAGGCAAGCAGACTATGCTTCTTACATCTCCTACACATACCAGGCCCATCTCACAGCACACGTTTGTTTTGGAGCTCTTGGGAAACAACCAACAGAGGCATCACGTGCAGCAATGAAATGTGGAAAGTATATGTACATAGTTGAATGCTTTTTCCAACTCAATTAAAATACTAAACAGCCAAAACAGATGTATTTTAAGTTCTGGAATCCTTTCCCCCTTGAGGTGAGGTACATGTAAGCAGAGCATTAATTCTACAAGTGCCATTCCAGATGTACCATTTTGTCATAAGCAATTAAGACCTATTTGTAGAATCGTACTTAAGACAGACAAGTTACAGCAACAGTATTACCTATGAGGATACACCACACTCTGGCATGTCAAGGCTTGGGCATTAAGTTACAAAGCAATTCACTATACAGTGCTTCACTTTTACTAGTCACCTATTTAGCATAAATCCTTAAAAATCAAAAGAATTTGCTGATCTCATCAAAAGAGCTGAAAACAAGTAATTGGCAGTTAATTTCTGGAGAAGTTATTGGTTGCTTCCCCTTTCAAGAGAGGCTATGGACAGAATTCAGGAGTGAAGATTCACTAGTGACCTGAAACTGAGTTGATGGGGTCATGTCTGTGTGATTTAAAAAGATTATACATGACAAATGCATGTGTATTTATCCGGTGGAACTGAAAAGCATTAACACAAATCAGTATCTTCAGAAAAACTGAATAGTCCCACTTAGCTTTTCTAAATAGATTTGTAATAAAACTGAGTAAAAGTACAAAGGTTCAAGCTAAATCTAATCATGACAGATCACATTCACCAGGAAGCCAGCAACAGTGGTATCAGTAATGAATGCAAGGAGTGTTCTTTCCACTCTCTCAGCAGGGGAAAAAAGATTAAAATAAATGCCTTTTAAGAAAAAAAAAAAAAGTAGTTTCCTGCCCAGAAAGGTGTCTGTGATTAATAATAAGTCTCATTTTGCTAATATTGAAGTTTGGCAATGGAGATTGAGATAGTAAATGAAAAAATGCATTTCCAGATCCCCTCATGATAAATGACTGAAAATGTCTTGATTTTAAAGTTTTCTTAAGTAACACTAACTATGGCATTTAGCATTGCCATTGAATCAAAGCTCATTCTTTCAGGAGAAAGCTTATTTAAACAGGTACTTCCTGACAACAAAGAAATGTGGATTGATTTAAGTGCTGAAGCATTCACACTGGTATCCTATTCATTTCTTTAAACACTTGTACAAACAAATATGCTTACTTGTAATTCTATTTCCATTCATTAAGTAGGTAACACTACAGATAGGAACATGTAAAATCTAGCTTACCTCATGCTTTCTAACTTGATTCCTAGAAATCACCTACTATGACAAAGGAAGAGAAGCTGTGTAAGGCTATCTCTCTCTAGATATAAAAAAAAAAAAGTAGTTTAACTGTTACATTTCTTCCACCCTCATTTTCTTCCCCTTCTCTTTGTTATGTATGTATTAAGTCAATAAGCTCTTTGGGCCATTAGACTATTTCCTCCTACACATCACTAAGAGATCAAGCTCTACTTGCTTCTTATGTCTGAAGCATCAAGATTCATTTGCACTTGAGCGCTGATACTCCTACCTTAACCGGCTGTCTGTTTTGTAACAGCTTAGGTCTCTCATTTAATTCAAAGAGCTATTATCTTGCCCAGTTGTGGAGAACGCGCTTGAGAAGCCTATTAGTCCTTTCTCTTTGTACTGGAACAGAGAATATACTGATTTGCTTGCAAGTTGTTGTTGTTTTGTTTTCTGGTTAGATTACATTCACCATTGCAGATAACTTTGTCTTGCCAAGTATTGTCAACAGATGTTCTTGGAAAAACAGCTAGAATCCATATACTTAGAAAAATATTAGGAAAATGGCAGGAGGGGTGGGGAAAAAAAGACGTACTTCTCTGTAATTATACACACATGAAATGTGATCCTTCTGTGAGCTGTGTCTGTGTAGATGGAGCTGGTGACAGTGAAGATTCTGGTGAAGAAGGTAAACTTTTCACTGCAAGTCATACAGCAAGATAGATAAGAATACAAGTTACAGAAGGCATGATTTCAAGTCAAAATAAATATAAGCTTGAAAATCACCATTCTGAGCCATAATATATAGAAGCAGAACCAAATGACTGTTACACATGTAAAGACTTAAAATCCAATCAGAAAAGTAAGCACAACTTCAGAGGAAAGCATAGCTGTTCTCAACAAAGATCATTACTCAGGACTATAAATGACTAGAAGAACACCAAAGGAAAAACTAATGGACAAATGAATGCTGATGGGTTATTTATGTTCCAAAGAGACAGAGAGGAAAAACCAAAATGTAAAATTAATTAGTCGGGATACTTCTGGATCCATCTTTATATCCCAGCTCAGATTAACTAAGCATTTTTTATGCTGCTGAGCAATTTAAAAAGTATTTACAAGCTCTGGTTTTGATTATCACGTCACAGAAAGGATTGCTGACTGCACTGCAAAGGTCCACATCACCTTTTATATCCATAAATTGAATATTTGACTTATTTAATCGTTCTCATCACCAAATACCCTAATAATGTCTAATATTCTATCTTATTTCTTCTACCTCCCTTACATACTCCCATCTTTTTTTTTTACCTCTTTGCAAAGTTTTACTTTATTCCAGCTTCTCGCAGTGTACCCCACCAGTCATTTTACCAGTCAGCTAATGTTTTCTGTTTATTAATCTTTTCTTACTCTTGAAAAATGACCAGACTGGAGTCTTTTACTTGCTAGTTCAAAATCTACTAGATATATTGGAAATTCTAAAGGTTTCCTTAATCTTGAGGATACCTGAGGCCATCCATTAACAAGGAGGTAAGGGTAAATAATCTGTATCTATCCTCAACTGAGATGCTGTTCTACAAGATGAATAGGGAAGGATTTACTCCAACCAACAACTCAATCATGCAATTTCTAGCAATAGTTCAGTAGTTATTTAGTTCCCTGAATTAAGTGCAACCAGAAACCTCAGGAAAAATGGAATTTCTGTAGTTGTCTGCTGGGAAACTTCTTCTCTACATTATAAAACCAAACACTTTACATCTAGACTAGCTCAGCATTTTCAGTTTACAAGGGTTTCACAGCATCAAAAGACATAATCAAAATGAAATAAAGTTTTACATAAGTATTGTATAAGTTATTCTTCAATCAAACTCTTTTCCATACCTGCTGTTGCCTGATTTCCTTTTGAAGACTGTGCTGCTAATTCGAATGAAGACATAATCCCTTCTTGTTCTTGACCACTAACTACTGCACTTTCTTCTGAGCTGTTTTTGGGTTTGTGGTTTGTAACTGTGGTCACATTCTGCAAGCTGGTTAAAAAAAGCACTGTGTTTAGAACTCACTTTAACTTAATTTCAGGTGTTAACCACTAAGTATAGGAGTTAAAATTTAATTTTCTTCTGTTAATAGAAAAAAGTTTCAACTTGCAAGTTTGTGTAATATAAATTAAGCATGTCTTTTGATACCCTTCTACCTTAGAAAGTTAGATTAGAGAAAAAAGTACTGGCGGCTGAATTCCTTTCCTTTACATACTCATGCATTTTCTGACTGTGTGCTATCTTTTTTTGCTGAAGGGTGCTGTGGGAAAGTTATGACCTATTGTAAGAACTCAGGATCTGCAGTGCAACTTAAACTAAAGTTATAAAATCTTTAAACGGGAATATCCAAGACACAATATTCCTCTAATTCTGCAATGCTCCAAAATACTGAGGTAAAAGTTAAAGCAGGAGATACAGAAGAAGCTGTTTAGTCTGCTCCTGAATATCAGCAGTAAAGAGCTTTGCTATGGAAGCTTGAGCTGACATTACTAAATATATTTGGTATCCCAAAGCAAGGATTATGAACCTATTCTGCTTATAACTGGGGCAATACTTGAAAATAAACATTGCTTCACCCACCAACTCATCACCTCTTACTGAACCCCTGCAGTGGTTAAGTTTCTCACTACATTTCTGTATATTTAAAACACTCAAAAACATATATGTATACCTCATAAGTATTTATGGCAGTGTTTCATTATTTGCTCGGTCCATTCAGCTAATAAATACAACATGCAAGTTTAAAATAGCCCCTGAACATCTTGTTTTATTTTTACCTCATATCATCATCATGTGTTTCTTCCAGTTTATTTTTCTTTTCCTTTTCTGCTCTCTCTTCTTTACTCACTTCTTTTGAGTCAGATACAACATGTGCATCTGATAAAAGATCATCAGCTTTTGTCAGCTATAAAAAAATCGAAATCATGAAACCAAAAGCTGTAACACATACTAAGTGGCAGATAAGAAATACAGTATCAGGAAACAGTTTTATTAACAGACAAATTTCGCCATCATGTATACTTACTAACTTAGAATTACATAACTTAAGAAATTTTTATCAATACCATTCAGGTTAATAGAGTTATCCTGAAACATATACCAGAGCCAATGGGCAGGGCTTGGTTTAATAACTTCCAGAACTTATCTGAACTCTTCAGATTGTTCTAGCCTGCCTATTTTTTCATGCTATTTCATTCTTCACAATGCCAACAAAGATTCCAGCTACTGGAATATATTGCTGATAAGCCTGAACACTGTTCTTAAAGGTCTGACTAGATATAATTGACCTAAGTGCATTGCATATTTTTTTTTTTAAAGATTTACAGACTTAACAAAGCAACAGACTCTTAATAAAAATGTTTTTCAAGAATAACATTGATGTTAATTATTTGATTTTATACTATTCTCCATCAGGTATGTGTTTAAAAAAGCTAAATATAAAAAAACCTAAATATAAAATAGGAAAACAAAAGGAAAAATGAGTGAGAAAAGGAAAAGCACAGGATGATTATTTAAAGAATATGCATAGAAAAAAGAAGAAAAGACTCTCTACACAAAATTTAAAACATATTAAACTATAAGCAGGATACAATTATACAGAAACAACTCCAGTAACCTATTCTTCATAGTCAGTCTGTCTATGTTGAGTGTTTAGGGCACTTCAGCACCAGAAACACCAAGGAAACTCACTGCCAAGGGAGTCTGAGACTATTTCAGGATAGAAATCAGTCCAGTGACCAAATAGCTTGAAAACCAGTTACTACCTACTCCCATGTATAAACTGTTGTGTCAGTTTTATTCTGCTTCCTATAAACTATTTGATGCACTATAGCCATTACACCAACCAAAATATCAGGTGTATTAACTGACTGTCAAAAGCTACACTGGTGTATCCTAAGCAATGAACAGATCAATGATTATTATGTAGAGATAGATGCATTAGTATCGGGTTTGCTTCTAAAGAAGTAAAGACCATATTTTTCTTATGTATCAATCAATCAAGATAGTAACAGATAAGGTAAAATTAAATTTAGGAAGACCACAGAGAAGAAAACTCACTATCTCAGCTATAGACAAATTTGACACAATTTTGTACTTCTCTAAAGAGTATTTGTTATATCCAAAAAGAAATCTATCTTCCAAGCTAAAGGAACTGGCTCAATTTCCCACTCTCCTCTGTGGCTCAAAATATTTTCCTATTGCAAGACAGGCTGATGAACAGTTCAATAAGGAGCAGTTTAGTACCTCTTTAGTATAACCTGAATTATGTTCTTGTTCTCCTTCATGTTTTAGCTGCGCTATTTCTTCTCCAGGACTTTCATTATTTTGACTCAAATTATTTTCTTTATTGGTGCTCTCAGATTCCTTCATGTTACTAGATACAGTATCATCCTTTTTTCGATTCTGCGGAACAAAATGGATATAGATGTATTCTTGCAAACATTATCACAGTCTCAGCTGTGAGTCTTGCACTGTCCCCTGACTGTGATTAAAAAAAATATTAAAAAACCCGATAAATCTCAAATATAACATATTGCAATAAGGAAAATGGAAATTGTTAAGGCTCTAGAATGTTCACGGTTTTGTACCTTTCAAAACAGTTCAGCCTAGCATTTTTTTTTTTCTCTGTAGGATTAGGGTATTTCCTTCATTGCTTCCCTGCTATCTCCAGCATTTCTATTATTAGTTACCTTTATCTTATGAAATTTCATTCATATTTAGTTGAGTTACACATGGGCTTAGCATCATTTTAATTGCATTTGTAAGCAGTGCTTTCTTAAAAAACAGGTTTTCCTGATTAAAAAAATAGAGATGGATAAAAATCTGTTCTCAGTACAAAATTCACAGTGCATCTGTGTGCACATTATCCAAACATCCTGGGTATTTTCTAGTCTATGCTGTTAACTGATTTAACAGAGGACACCATAACATCTGGTAATGGCAAAGCATTTTACTTCTTAAAAAGAATATTTCCATTTCACAGAGAATAATTTGATATAAAAAATTTGGAGGAAGGATGGTAGAGGTGCCTTATAACTGTGAACTGCAAACACTGTGTTGGCAGAGTAGCAAACCGAGTGAGGTTTGTATAACTCTTATCAAAATAAGTAGCAGGGCTGAGAAAAACAGGAGCCACGCAAACAGTAAATCTTGTGGCTGAATTCCTGCAATTTAGCACAGCACTGGGTCAAGAGGAAATTCCCTGTAAGTCAGTTCACAAATCAATCTCTTTACTTTCCTAACTAAAGTATGAACCCATACCATATGCTTGTCCCAAACAATAACAATTGTGAAACAACTTCCTTTTGTATTTTGATAATCACTTAAAAGTTACACATTAGGCTGTTTATAAAAAACACTTTTCCCTCCAATTCTTACATAACTAAACTCCAGTTGAAAAATCTTCCAGTGGTTAATGCAATCACACCATTTTTCTGTATAAAGATCATTAGACATAGAAACTATGCTTTTAAAAATAAGAGCTATAACTACAGTGTAGTACCTCACGCTGGGGCTTTTTGCCAAGTAACACTGTGGAAGCATTGAAGTTGTGATAGAAAACGTGATTTTGTAGCATGGACTACTAGCAAAATATTTAATTCAGACAGGTTCTCTCATATTCTATAAATTTGTGGGATTTCACACAGAAGACTGAACACTCTGACATAAACGAAATTCTTGGCACAGAGGATTTGGCCACTTCCCCCCTCTGCTCCCAACGTGCTGGCTAACCAGGTATGACACAGAAATGACTGCAGTTTCATCACCTTAAGGTATGAAATGATACCATAGGAAAGTGGTAAAGCTCAAACACCTCTGCAAAAACTACGGAAAGAAACATCTGCAAAGCTTTGCTTTGCACATCCTCTTCTTGAGAAAGGCAGCATTAATCACAAAAGTATATGTAGCTCTCCCCCCACCTCCACCCCATTTCATATACAGCATTCATGATGTCATCCCAAATACAGATGCTCTAATGCAAAGGCAGAACTTGAATTCAGTGTCTTTTGGAGATCCAATGCTGTTGAAGGAAAAATACCTTTTATATAGCTCTGAAGGCAGTTTAAGCAGCCTCACGATGAAAAAAAAAAATAAAAAATCAAGCTTAAAACTTACTTGGAAATATGTTATATGACTCCCTAACAGTACAATGCATTTAATCTAGTTTTGGAAAATCAGATGTTAAAACATCCACAAACCATAAAACGTTATGTGTCACTGTACAAACAAATAAATAATTAAAACAAACAAACAAACAACACAACAACAACAACAACAAACCAACCCAAAACAAACAAAAAATCTAAACCAGTGTGTTCTGAGGAAAAAAAAAAGTATGCCAGATGAGTTTAAAAAAAACCCAAGATAAGCTATTGAAAAAGAAAACCAATTCTTAGCAATTAGAAACTGCTAACATCCACTACCCTGAATCTAGGAGATATTTTGTCCTGAAGTAGTGTGGGGGTTTTTTGTTTGTTAGTTGAGGTTGGGTTTGTCTTTTTCTCTATTTTATTCAGATATATATTCAGGATATCTCCTGGTTAATGACAAGCAATTAGATCTTCCTCTCTACCTACCCGTAACCATTTAATAAAATCACTTCTTTACCTTAACTGCTTAAGAATGAGTGAAAACAAACAAGGGTTCTATTGTCATGTATTTATAGGCTCAAAAACCACAGCAAAAGAACACCAGTTAAGTGCTGTCATTATAAATATACATCTCTACCTGAAAAAGTTACATCTGCTTGAATATATTACATGGCAGAAAAATTTTCATCATTTATACATCAAATGAATCATGATTCTCTCTGACATTGCTTTTAGTCACAAAGCCTGCAACTTTTGTTTTGTTTGCTAAATTCGATAAACCTGATAACAAATATCAAAATGAATAATCAAACACATTTAAATTTGAAGTATTAATATTCCCAAAAGACAATCTTATACCTACTACCATTAAGCATAAGCACAAAGCTTGACTTCCCCCCTTCTCTCGCACATGGCAGAGAATTGCACCTGTTACTCTATACAAGCAGTCTCAAATAGGCACCTATAGTATCATGAGGTTTTGGAAAAAGAATGATTTTCTAACTTTTTTTTTTTTCTTTCATTTTATACTTTAAATTTTTTCAATAACGTGGGACTCACCTGTGCCAATTTGAATGGATTATCTCTGACAAATGACAGACTCTGTGAAGGAGACTGGTCTGAAATGCCAATAATATTGAGTCCTTTTCTCTTCTCTCTCAGGCAGGCTTGTTGGTGTCTCTTTATTCTTTCCATCTGTTCCTCCACGGTCATTCGAGGCCTTGTGCTTTCTGCAAGACACAGCTGCTCCACTGCACTCCTTGGTCTTTCCTTAAATGGAAGAATATATATTTGTTTTAAAAGGCAAGATTCTAAATGGTTTAGCTTATCAGAAAAGAACACCTAATGATTTCCTAAAAAGCAGAAAAATGTGAAGAAAGTAGAAGAACCAATTATTAATAAATAAACGTGGAAATTCAAAGTAAAACCAAATAATTTGCTTTTTTGAACAGTGACATTATCACCACCAATGATAAACATTAAGAGAATGGGTAAGATACTGTCTCAAAGCTACCTTATCAAGTTGAAACAATTTACCAGACATTATACAACAGGCAAACACAAGTTACTTGACTAAGAAAGAAACATAATAAAAAATTAATGATCCAGGGCATTTACACGGGTGATTTCTGCCTTTTTATTTCAAGAAAAACTACAGCTGGGCATCACTTAATGGCAAGCACAGACTGAAACAAAATGAAACGGCCTTAAGTTGCACCAGGGGAGGTTTAGATTGGATATTAGGAAATATTTCTTCACCAAAAGTGTTATCAAGGTCTGGAACAGGCTGCCCAGGGAAGTGGTTAAGTCACCATCCCTGGAGTTATTTAAAAGATGTGTAGATGTGGCACTTAGGGACATGGTTTAGTGGTGAACTTGGCCGTATAGGGTTTGTTGTTGAACCTGATGATCTTAAATGCCTTTTCCAACCTAAATGATTCTATGAATTTATCACCGCTTAAAAATCTGTAGTTCTAAGCATATTATTGCCAGAATAACAACCATCACTTCACCTACTCTGTTCTTGAAATTCACTGATTTTCAGTTAGTTCTGTACTTTGTATTACAGAAAAAAAAAATACTTCTGGCTCATCAGCTGCATTTAGTACATTCACAGTAACTGATTGCACTTCTGAAAAGTGGTATTCTTTCTCCAGTCAAGATCCTGTGATTTTCCCTCCCCTTCCCCCTCCAACTTCCCTTCTATTCATGCTACAACTATTGCAAAGCTTTTCCCTGAACTACCTGTAAACCTCTGTCTTCAACCCAGAGACTACAGGACCCTCTGATCTGAAATTCCAGACTTATTACCTGGAACATACTGCTTGCTGTACCCTTATTTTCTGGTCGCTTTAGTTTTTTCCCCGATAATTTTAGTAATAAATAAAACCATTTGTATTTATTATACAAGGGCTGTTAAATAGCCTCTAAAGCCAAATATAACTACTTCAAAAGTTTTAGCTTAAGAAGCTTCCTGACCTTTCAATTGCAGTGAGAACTTCAGTGGCATAGTAGACTTATTACCATTCAATTCTTGACCAGTTTGTGTAGTGAAATCTCTATGCAGTTTAACATACCTGACCTCTGTAGTTTTGTTATTCTTCCTACAGATGACTCCATTAAGCTAGTATATTATATTTTATAACAGTGAATTTATGTAAAGAAAATTAAAAATATAACTACAAATTTTGATGTAAACACAGAATTTAAGCTTAGAAATGAACATTATCCATTGATGTTATATCCATTGATGGATATCCATGATATCCATAAAACAATCATTATCCATTGATGCTCAAAGGATATTTTGTAGTACCGTTCTTAGATCTATCTTCTTATTCTTCCTCAAAGTGACATAGGATGCTATGGTTGAAGACTCTGGTGTTGGTGATTTGGTTCTGGGTGGTACAACTCCCACAGGAAAATGTGAGCCTGCAAAACAGTGAAGAAATGTACTAAGCACTATGCAAAACATTGCCAAAACAGTTTATCATTTTCTAGAAAATGTTGTCAGCCTTGGAAACTATTCTTCAAAAGACAGCAAAGATCTCAAGTTGAGACTTACCAAAAGATACAGAAATGGTTAAATAACTCGTGCTTTATTTTCGCTCCTTGATAGATGCCAAAAATAAAACTATTAAAAATTTTTGTTTCCCTGCTGATTTTAACTAAAAAAATAGATATGGTGTTGTCTTAGATAGGCAAATTATTTCTCCTTGGTTTTCCTGAGGTTGCACAGATATTAGAGGAGCTATTGAGTTGGTGAAGGCACAACAATTTCTCCAAATTGTTTGATAGGCTGACAAAATAGCCTGGAGGTACTTGAATGTCAAATCCATCATTCAAAACAACTATAAAGCAATATTTTGTGTCTCCTTAAGCTTGAAAAGAATAAAACACAGCAGAAGTCCATTTTCCTTTTGTGCCACCTTTATGTACCACTCAGGCCATCAATTCTCCTCTGCTTGCAAACAGCTATAAGGGTTACTTTATATAGTCCCATTCAAATATTTCCCTTTGATTGTTGACATTTGAAAAGAGGGATATGGCTTCCAGGAGAAGCGACTAGTACAGGAATATGCACAACAAGCTAGAAAAACATTTTAAAATTTCCTCTGAAATTTACTGATTTTTAGAATCCCCCCCATAGGAAACTACGTCACTTAGGTGTGACTTCCTAAAAGAGCAAGAAAGAAAACATGGCAGAGGTGAGCTGCCTTCGAGTTTGTTTTCCTTTTCAGCTTATAAACTGCTAAAGATAGAATGGCATGACAATGTTTATTGAAATAGCATACAGTTGTAATGGCATAGAGACTATAAAAACCCTCACCCTAACAACCAGGATTGGTTATATTTTCCTGCTGCATGGGGATTGTGAATACTCAGAACAAGAAATATGTTAGAAAACTCACATGGTCAAAAGCATGGACCGGATTACTTCACTCTATTTTTTAAGAAGATAAAAGCCTCTCATTGCTTGCTACCACTTCAGCTATTCTCTCTCCTGCCCCTAAATAATATTTGTATTAGAAGAACTCATACTATTGCTTTCCCTTACAGAGGGCTTTTTTTCTGCAAATGGATGGAATAAAATTACTTCTGCCTTTACAGAAGAAGATAGAAAGCAGATTGGGGTTCTCAACCAGTACTGGTTTGCTTTATATAGTCAGCACAGGTTTTCCTATATTCTCTTGATAATTACTCTCCCTCTTGTCATAAATTACTAAAAATAATCTGGAGCACCACAGGTCAATAAAACCTAGGCATGTTGTCAGAAAGGCAACCTCCTCAATGTAGGTGGTTGATGATTAGCAAATCTCAGGCTAAACCTCACATTTTTCACCTCCAAGTTAAGGGAGATATTAAATTTCTCTTTTAAGTCAACATTATACCTCAGCAAATACCATAGTGAATCTGAAGTGACTGTCTGGTAAGTGCAAGCTTAATTCTATTATATATAAACATCAAACGTTATGGTAAAAAAAAAGGGGTAAGTTTAGTTATTTTATGGGTAAGCTTAGTTATGTCTTCTAAAAGCTCTTAATATGTTTTTTGGGAGGTGCTCAAGCTGCTTTTCATGAAGTCACCTTTAACAAACTATTCTGTGTGTTTTAACAAACAGAATTGAGAAGCACTTCCTGGTAAAAGACTCTACCAAGCAATTAGTAGCTTTTATGGAAGATAGATGAAGAGAAGAATCCAAAGCATTTAGCAATTGCAAAGACCTTTATTGTCTGTACACTCCAAGGTCATGATCATTATTCCTATTATATCAGGGGACAGAAGGCAATTCAACAATTACAAGATTTAAAAAAGAAAAAGACATTGTTTCCCTGCCTTATGAGAGCCTGAAAATTCTGCGGTGCTGCCTTTTTGGACGTTCCAGTGACATAACATCGGGAGCTTGATTCAAAAACTGAATAATTGTTCAAGGGCAAGAACATAAAATGGGTAATTGTTCAAGGGAATGGTGTGTGGGGAATGTGAGTGATGTGATTAGACATGGTGTCAATAAGGATTTCAGGGTTGTTGGTGAATGTAATGTTTGATTTTTCTGCGGTGTAATTGACTGAAATCTTTCTTGTCATATAATTAAATCATTATTTTATCGTGGAAGCTGTTTCATCATATTAAGAAATGGGCAAGCTACAAAAATACAAAAGATGATATAGCTTCCATAACACTGCTTTGTATGCCTCGTGAAAAAAGGCTGAAAGGTTGGAAATACCATGCCTGGGGACAAACCTTTAGCAGTACATTCAGATTCTGAAATTTGTTCTGTTTTTTCTTCGCCATTAGATTCATCCACTTCTGCTACCGTAGTTAACTCCGGCTCACTCTTATAAAGCCTATAATCAGGACCCTGAGGAACAACAAGTTCTGAGGTAAACAAACAGGCATTTTTGTACAAGCATTTATGTCTTAAGACTTAAACCAGTTATTCTGTGATGGCTCTGCTCTCACTTTAAAGCAACGTTTCATTGTTCAAGTGCTATTGCAGCAGTATTTTTCAGTAGTTAATTTGAGTAATGACATTTGCAGACTTTCAGAACTTACAGGAAAAATTGCTATAAAAATGTGGAGTTTTTATTTTCTTTTTTTTTTAAAAAAAAAGATCTTCAGGAAACAAATTTGTATGAGGCCTCAGCAAAAAAATGATTCTGAGGCTGGAGTTTTAGAAGAACTTATGCGTAGAAGAAGATGATTTTCTCAAATTTACTCCGATACCAATATTTAAGTCTTAAGACATTTTATATATGAAATGACTATATGACAGGAAAATGTGAAAAGCAAATGATGGAGCTATAAATAGAACTAAGTAAACAAAATTAACAAACATAAAAGTAGCCAGATGACAAAATAAAAATTGTGACTGTGCAAAGGAAGGGGAATGCTTCAAGAACAATGTGGCAGTTTAAGCCACTTACACAGTAAGATCCATTTCTCTGATATGCTTGAACTTGGTGAATCTTCTTTTCTTCTGGCAGATGTACTGGGCCCCTGCTATAACAGAGCAAGGAGCTGCTATCACTGGGCAGAGGGGGGATTATGGGAGGATGCTCTGTAAAGTCATAGGACCGAGGGAGTGGAGGACGAGGTGGGACTACTTCCTCTTCCTAAAGATTGTAGAATAGTCACCTTATTTAGATGTGCACACCTGTTACAATTATTTATAACTTAAAAAGAAAAAATATATTACCATAGCTATACCAGCTATAGAACTTTGGAATTAAAGGGACAATGTCACACTGAAGGGGAAAAAAAAAAAAAAAAAGAGGAGCAAAATGACTTTATTCTTTGGGTTTCTCTTGGGATTTTTGTTCATTAATTTGCTTTTTATTTTATTACTACTACCTAGGCTGAAATACTTCAAAAATTTCATTATTCAGCTTATCAAGATTTTTAATTTTAACACCCGCACTTTCTGTTGGACACATATGAACTCTCTGAATCATCCTTAAAAAATTTCAATTCAATATAGATTTTAAAAGATTTTTACATAAATTACACTTTTAGAAAGTTCTGAGAGCCAGATATATACTGCATACACTTTAGACAACCATGACAATGTCCCTTTAAAACTGTAACTTCTAGCCAGATTTTCAGAGGAATTGAACATTTAGGAGCTCCCACAGTTTTAGCCGTTCTTGTGGGTGCTCTGGCCATCTGAGAACCAGGCTCAACGTGTGAATAGACATAAAACCCAATATATTTCTTCCCATGAAAAGTGTGGTGGGTAGAAAAATCCATAGATCAGGGTTTGTATTTCTAGGGTAAGAGCCTATGGAGAGGAAAAGGTGAGAAATGGAAGAGAGAACCATACCAATGAGAATATAAAGACACAGAACAAATGAAAGTGTTAGAATTACTAGTGGAGATATCAGTCTTTAAAATTAATTCACAATGCATTATTTTCACAGAAACATACTGAATGCATCCTTCAAACAATTATTATAATGTTCATTTTTATCACAGGCATATGAGAAATTCAGTGATACTAAAATGGTAAGTATGCTAAAACCATACCTCATTTTTATATTTAATAGTAGAAAATGTCCTTGATCCCATTACACCTGTTTAGGGGGATGGCGAAAGGTATAGAAAGAAACAGAAAAATTATTTTCAATAAACAGCTTTTAAAATATGAAATTCAACCTTTTGCTATAACACAAATACACAAAGCATCATCTTAAAATAGATGATTGCTTTCTTGTCTCAGCAACAGCACCATTTTTTCAAACATACAGTACCAAGTATGGAGCTTATCCTTTAAAAATATATATAATCCAATCTCACTTCCTATGTGATATAAACTATCAGTTTACCTGCCTCTGAAGAGCTTCTTTGCTGTTTATGTTTACTTAATCCCTCCATGACATCTTGAATTCTCCACAGTTCCTTCTGAATCTGAGCACGCTGTATCCCTGCCGATTCAGTCTGCCGGTAAACAAACAGCACATATAGGCAATAAATTCAAATACATTGCACACAGAAAAAAAAAAAGTCAGAAAACCCTTTTGTTTTTTTTGAAAACCATTCAATTATTTTGTTTGAAAAGCATTCAAATATTGTCAGAAACAAAAAAAGTGTAAGATTAATTTATTTCTAGCAATTTTGAATTGCTAGTTCAAAAACTCCACTTAAGGATAGAATTGTGACTACTGCCTCCAAAAAAATCCAAGCAAACTTTGCACAGGAGACCTACATACAACAAATGAAAAGGAATCACCCGTTCCAACCCTAAAATAGGTGGAGATGAACAGGGTGTTTGCATACTAGCATGCAAACTGAGGGCCTATTTGCTTTTGTGGTCATGCATGCTTTGGACAGCGCAACACAAATTTCTCAGCTCTTGGGCTTCCTTGTAATCTCCCTTTCATAGCTGCATAGAAAATCAATCCCTGGAGCAAACAGCCTTTAATGCCTCCCAGCATGGACCACAGCCCTCTGCCTAGTCCAGATAATGTATGCTCATCTGTGTGTGTGTGCGTCTCATGGAAGGATCTCCTTACACATTCAGAACTTATACTTTCTGATACCTCCTTATCCTGAGGTAGTAAGATACACATCAGAACTCTTCACATGTAAGACCTGAAGTAATGCCTTGAATGTTTTTTATTATCATTTATTTTGATAGAATGATTAAATTACATTTTAAGTTATTCAGTTAAATGGAGCGATTCATGTGAAGATTTAAAATAACTGTCACAGTAATTAAGATCTGAGAAAACTACCCTGTTTTGGACCCCATCACTGAAAGGGGAGGCTTCCAAACACAGGAAAACCAGTTTCAAAAAACAGGAAAAGCTAAAGACCTTCTCAGAACTTAGAAGCTTTTAATTTCTTTTTATACCTTGCAAGTTAATGCACCACTTGTCCCCCTTTTCCATTTGTGCAGCTTTTAAACAAAATTACAGAAAATGGAAGTGACTTAAGCTTGCTTTAAGACCAATGCCACACCTGAATCTCTCCAAGCCGATCAAGTTGCTCCTGCATATGGTTCCTTGTTACAGTTACATCATACTCCAATTTATCATATTCTCTCCAAGCTCTTTCCAGTTCCTAAGTATGTAACAAAAGTAAAGAATTACAGATGCACATTCAAGTGCATTTATTCATGCACATTTATTTTTCTCTTTGACGCATAGTTATTTTTCTTTAGTCAGCTGCACAAAACTTCAGGAAGTAATGCATAAATAAACATCAACAATACATAAATAGGTATTTTAGAGAATGTATGTTTAAACAGCTTTTTGATTTTCTAATGATACTGAATGGAGTTCAAACACACAACATTTTGCCTTTACACAAACAAGACAGACAGGCAAGGGCAAAATCTTCAGAATATATCTTTAGAGTGAGCAGGCACGTGGGTCTTAAGCTGTCCTTCTGAGGTAGAAAACCCACAAAAATGGATGCAAATTTGTCTCTTTTAATCACACAGAATATGTGTGAGTGCACAACACATGCATGTATAGACAATGCATTACTCAGGACAAACTTAAGTCAGCCAACCCTGCCTCATAAGGCTACCAGTGAATGCCCCAGGAATGCTAGTATACCATTATTTTACGTATATGAAACTACAAATACCAGAAGGGAGAAGGTGTAAAAAGAAAACAACTCCTTTGAGGCCAGCTCAACCATGTCGTCACTTTTTAAGTTTACATCCAGCAATTTACTCAATTTAGCATCAATTAAAAAGTCAATGAGGGAAAGTCTATCTTGAGGATTTCCTTTCCCCAGATTCCTTTTTCCTTGTTCAACCAATTCCTTTTACAACTTAGTCTAACATTCAGACTAAACATACTATTTCAGGGCCTACTTTGTATCAGTGTTATCACAGAAAACCTCTAGAATATGATATTGACTTTTCTTTGATACAAGTAAATAGGCAAAAAAGACTCTTTGCCTTTATCTTTTAAATATAACATCCCACTATTAAGGGAGACCATGACACTAAAATTTTCTCGTTTTGCATCCTGCAGCTGCTTTGGCTTAAAATCAAGCATCTGATAAAGTTTGTCCTTGCTACTGGTTTGCCATCACATAGAAGAACTGACTTGCATTACTTCCGTAACCAATTTTTCATATTATAAAGATGAAAAATTACCACAGCAATTAGTCAGTACGCACTCATTCCTGACCAAAAAAAAAACATAATTAAAGATTTGATTGATTTGAGTAGAGTGAACAGATCACTTTCCAGCTGCTTTGGACAAAAGTACAAACAAGTAAAAGAAAACGGAGTTTTGCTGGAATGTAAGGAAACCAGAGACAACCCAAATAGAATACGAAGATGAAGGTAATCATTTAACCCTTCAATGAGTTTTACTGGTGAGAACATGTTACTTACTGCAGTAGCTCGCGATACTTCTCGACAAGTGCTAAGCAGTCCGTTCTGCAAGTCATCTCTCTGTAAGACTACATTCTGTATGGCTGCGGGATTATCTGCATTCATTTCTATCTCCTGGCTTGCTGATAGCAAAGCTTGCTCAAGCGTGTACTATTATAATAAAAAGAGTTATTTTTAGTGTTCTGCATTATTGGGATGAATTTCATTTTATTTCAGTTATCAATGTTCTGATAATAAGCATGTAAAATAACATCCACTTTAAGTAATAAATTGTCCTACTTTCTCCTTGTGTAGCTGTTGAAGCTTCTCCTCCAGTGCTTGTACAACTTTATCTTGTTCACATAAACGGCTAAGCTTAGCCTAGTATGGAACAGAAAATGATGGCAATTAGCATTTAATTTCTAACATCAACTGCAATCAAAATGTAACTTGATCAAATAATTACATCAATCTATCTAAAATGTTATTAATACAAATTATAAACTCTAAAATTATGAAGGCACCAGTCTCGTGTTTTCCAAATAAGCCTAAGGAACCCTCTTAAGCTACTGTGAAGTGTTATTTTAACTTGAAACCGTGTGGCTCAAAACATGTAATTTATATTTCTACAGCTAAATCTCTACAACTTAATAATAGGTATTAAATACTGGTTTAATTTACATATTCTTCAATAAAGAATATTGTATGCATATGCGGTCTTTCCCATGGTTTATTTCAGGTGGTAGTTTTAACTTAAGAGTTACTAGTCCTATCCATGCTCTGCTCTGTTTTAGCTCTGATCAAGGCTTTGCTATGACTAAAACTGTTCCAATCTAGTTCAAGTCTGAACAAATAACTCTTTAGTGCACTCTCACCAATGTGAAAGAGTTTACTTTTCTGTTTGAACAACCTTTTTGGTTCAGTTTGTGGTGCTCTGACTTTTCAACTCTTAAGATAACAGTGGAAGTCTACTTTCTTTTTTACTTTTAAAATAACATCCCTTAAAACATCACGTCTGCTCTTAGTTGCATTGTGCAAGAATAACTAGATGTGCATATGTATGCGTATACAGTACGACTATGTGTGTGTATTTTTCACTACCAATTTTACAGCAAGCCTCTTTAGTAACTAGCAACCCAATACTACCCATGCCAAACTTCAGTTCTGGAGTATCAGTTGTATTTCCTGAGAAATTACACCCCTCATGCTTATAAATAAACTACAGCTACAGAGCTTTTTTTCCTCCTAAAGTAATTATTTCCTTTCTAGAAGCAATTAACCTTTGAACAGATGTAATACTTGAAATTTCAACTGATAATGTGATACTTCCTGCAAGTTAGAAGCTTTTTAGAAAGAGTGTCTTATGTCCCTTAATTTTACAAAGCTATTTCTGTTGATAATCACCTTTATGAAGTGCATTTCAAACCCAGAAGTCACGGGGAAAACTGTTATCAAAGCAGAGACAAATACCAACATTTCCAAGGAAGAAGAAATACAAGTGACTTACATCAATATCCAGCTCTTCAGTTCTATATTTGTATAGTGTACCCCTACATTCTTCTTGTGTTAACTATAAGGAAGAATAATATTGCCATAAAACAACTTAATTGGACTATGAAAATGAAACTATTGCTCAGCGTAAAGAGTTTTAATGCAGAAATCATCTTTTGCTTGAAAGTCTAACATATGACACTGAACATTTTTAGCCAATATATGTTAATGAAGATAAGTAAATGGAATGTCAAGCAGACTGTCAGTAGAAAGTTGCATTAACTTAACAGGCTATGTTTCTAATGCAATCTGAGTTTTTAAAGATGTACATAGATTATGTAGGAAGATGAAGATGTCAGAGTAAACCTAGACACAGTTATATATCATTATATACATTTTCTTATGTGCATTCTAAATACAGAGGATCAGTCTATTTGGAAGTAATCATTCTAGGCCCACTAAGGTCCAGCGTATACACAAGGAGGATATTCTGTTGTGAATCTGAAATCAGAACAGAATGACCTAAATATAGAAAATGTGTATAAAATATCTTGTTACAGACACATGCCCAGGAAATGCCACCAAATACCTTTCTGCCTACTTTTTCACAGGGGTTCCCTCCACTCCAAAAGAGTATTACCAGAAATGTCATAAATAGAAGCCTCCTTTTTTAATCTTTGGACCTAGGCAATCTTGTCTTCTTGTGCCAGTATGTGAAGTATCCTCAAACTACTTTAATACAGCTCCTCACATGAAGTTCTTAACTCTTTCTGTCTCCAAATTGACCAGTAACAAGATTTTAAGATATTTTACATGACAAAAGGTAGCTCCCCATTTTAGGATGGACTGCCGCATACAACTACCCCTGAATGTTCTATACAGAAAATATTGGCATAGGACTATCAACCTTCATATTTTATGCCATTAAAAACGTGTGCATTGAGATGCTTTCCATTCATGTATCTGTCATAACTAGGTCATCGTGACTGAACAGTGCAAGAAAGACTGTAAGACAAGCCCATGTTAAAGGACACTTACAAATCAAAGGACTAGGGAAGGGTTAATCAGAGAAGCATTCCAAACATACAGTAAATCTTCAACACACTTAAGTGTTTCATTTCAAGACATTATGTCCACATACCTCATGCAAATGCACCTGGTGACAATTTAAAAGTATGTATAGTGTATTAAAACCACACAGTAACTTTCTTTGAAATGGACATTTCATGAAAATGAGTGTTGGAATATGAAAAAAGCCACAGCACTTCTGCACCTCATGAATGTCACAAAAATTAAGGTATCTATTTAAACTCCTCTCCTACTGGAGAGTTGTGGTTTTTTAATTGTTCATTTTATCACAATGAGAGAAAAATGAGGAATGGAAATATTTAAAAAAAACTCATAAACATGGCCAAATGTCTTTAGCTTACAGAGAAAACCTAGTTACATATTTCACAACAGAAAGATTCTATGAAGAAAGATTATCCTGTATCAGATAAATACATCTCCCCAAGACACTGCTCAGCATTTTATATAGCTTGCCTGGAAAAAACACAGTGTTGTTTTTTCAAGCCACAATTCTTTTACATTTTTTTGTCTTTTTTTAAAAAAGAGACACAATTTTTTTGTCATTTCAACCTTAATTATACCCAAGTTTAAAATAGCTTGGCAATTCAGCATCCTTAGCTTTGCTTACCTTCTAAACGGAATATATTTTAGCTATTCAGAAAATGAAGACACATTTTCAAGGAACACTACACACGTGCTAATTCTTCTCATTAAAATCCTATCACAATTTTAAAATTGCTGCCAACTTGCTGCTTTTGTCAGCGGTACAAGTTTCCTACAATAGGCACTGCCGGAGAGCCACTTCATTTCAACATTTCTACTGCAACATTTTATGCAGACGGTGCAAAAATTCTAAAAATAGTATGAAACACTTAATCCATCTCTGACAAAACAGCAGCTTCGCTTTCCACAGCACATCTATAAATCAGTTTAAGGCAAAAAGTGCAGAATGCTATCACATTCTACTGGATTTATAGGAGGAATTGCAGTGGACAAAATGCAATTACACATTACAAGCAAGGTTAACAATCTAATAACCCTGGAAAATGCATTATAAGACCTCCAACGATCAAGTTATTGAATTTTATTTTATGTCATGTTCAAGAAACATTTCTTTCACCAAATCGCTACAACAAACACTTTACGAGGACAGTAATTTCAGAGAAAGAGTGCCACCTACTGAACCAATGACACGGCTTGCTGCTGACTTCACTTTTCCTCAACATTTGCCTACGATAAAGCGCATTCCTCTTAACATGGTGAAACACTCTGCACGGCTACCAGACACTGGGGAGCAGCACCCTGAATACCTACAAATAGAACTTACCATTTCTGAAAGGCAAAATGCATGTACAGAATTTGGCCAAAAGAGTATATTATGTGTGAAAAGGTAAAGTGACTTTAACTGAATCTCTACCTTCAGTTAGAAATAATTTGCCATCTACTTGCCAGTCCCACTGCACAGTCCTCATCTCCATTAAATGCCAGTGCCGCATGAATCATAGAAGTGGATAAATCCAGCACAGTGGAAACACTGTAAAATGTCTTTAGAGGGAATTTTCTTCCCAAATAAATGCAGATTAGGCAAATCTCTCTCTTGAGACACGAGGGGTTAAACCTCTTTAAGCAGTCAATATTAAAAACCATTTAATTGATAGTATTATTTCATTTTCAGATTCTGCTAACCATTTTGGCTCAATAAGTACATGGTAGGAAATTTCACACCTTGACGGCACACTAAGCATCTCTGCAGGATTATTGCTCTTAGGAAATTGAAACAGACAAGCTAGGAGATTTTGTGAGAAGCACAAGAGGCTTGCTTGTTGGTTTGTTTTTTTGTTTTTTTTTTTTTGTGTGTGTGTGGTTTTTTTTTGTTGTTTGTTTTTTGTTGTTGTTGTTTTGGTGTTTTGTTTTGTTTTGTTTTGTTTTTCTCCTTTTGCAAAGTACTTCTTACTATTCGGAAGCAGGACAAATGGGCATATACTCAACAGTAAGAAGATTCTCCTCTGATTTTGCATAATGCAACAGATAACATTTCAAATACAAATTGGAAATACAAAGCTTTTAGTTCAAATACAATCATCTCACGTCCATAACAAAACCTGAATAATATTTCTACCTACAAATCTCAAAAACTAAAATGCATAACCACTTCTATGTATGCAGTTGTTGCAATAATAATAATAAATGTACGCCATAAACCAGACCTACCTACCCTTATTGGGGCAAAATTCAAGGACTATTTTTAGACTTTTTTAATGTATTAAGAAAAATTATCTAAGCAAAAAAACAGGTGTTAGCCTGTTGTACTCATATCTTCTATTTTTGTTTTCCCCCTTTAGGGAACTTGCACTCCACAAGGGGAGCTGAAGATAATTCTACTTTTTCAAACCAGCATATACTGCTTTAGAAAACAAGATTAATACTCCTCACCTAGTATTAGAAAACAAAAACCAAAACCACAAAACCGAAACAAACAAAACCAAAACAAACACACCCCCTCCACAAAAAAGCAAAACAAAACAAAAAATAAAAAAATAAGTAATAATAAAAAAATCCCAAGGTAGAAATGGGTCCAGGCTGTAAAAAGTCTTGCATTTTTCTTGCCTGTACATATGGAGTAATTGCCTGGGATTATACTTGTAAACTTACAGTGCAGTCTACAGAGCAGACAGATAAAAGTCAAAATGATCTAAATAACTGTGCAGATGTAGCAAGTTACTAACAAAAATGTCTTAGAAATAACACATTTGGAATAGTATGCATTTTAGCTATTTTACTAAAGAACCACGAATCGTTACAAACAGGATGCAAGCACCTTCACTTTTAATTAAATACAAGCCTTTCTTGATTTCCTTTGCTGAACAATAAATGAACCCAGTCATAAAACGGAACTGAATAAACCAAAGCAAAGAAAGACCCTTTTCTCTACCCACAGGAATGGTTACACTCATCAGAAATTAGTTTATTATCTTAACAAGAAAACAGGTTTCAGCTGCTAAAGCAGAGGCTTCTCCCAATTGTTTACATTTCTTTCAAAAGGTAGTGGGAAAGATGACTGATAAAAACAATTTATTTTGGGTAAAAAAATTCTACATTGTTTGTACTTTAAATCAGTTGCTGGAATTTTAAACAGGTTCATTTTAGATTACAAAAGTTTAGAGGACTATTTAAGCAGTGAAATTTTAAGTGTATTTTTATCTTTTCCTAGAAGCCAGTTAATGCTTCATCTGTGGAAGCAGGTCTAGCTGTTCTCTGCTTTATGCAATACAGGGGTTGTTCTGCACAAGCCTGCCAACACGTTGCAAGCGCTCCGACCTGAAGAAACTGCATCTCTAGTGACAAAAGGTTCTTCAATCTCCATTAGATTCCCTCTTTCTTTGACAAAAGATGTCAAAACCCAAAGTGCTTATTCAACCACAAAGCAGCAGGTATGCTACAAGACGGTGCTGTGCAATGATACCTTAGCTGACAGCATAGCTGTGTGAAGAGTGCACTCTGAGATTTACTGGTATCCCTAAATCAGCTGGAAGGCTCGTCCAGGAACAGCTATACCTCATGTGCATCTATATTATTAGAAGCTGAGCTAGTTTACCCTGACACATCCAAAGCACTTCTGTTCATTACATTTATGTTTCCTTATTTGCCTTACATACTCTGTTACAGAAAATTGATTTGCTTTAAAAAAATCATCACAGCTAGGTTTCTTCAAAAAAAACAATCCCCAAAAACAACACAAGACCAAACCAACAACAATAGCCAGTTTCATTTAGAGATTGAGGGCACCTTATTCTCCCATTCCTCTCCCAAATATTTCCTTCAGGCACCATGTTAAAGCTCGTATTTTGCACATAGGAGCACAAATGGGAAGTTCCTGAAGTCACTCGCAATCCAACTTCCTTTGGAAAGCTGAGATTTTTCTTGCAGCTTCTCTGGATCACAAGCAAATCTACAGTGTGGAGGTGACTTCCAAAAAATTGAAACAAGAAATTAAGCTTCAGCATTTTTCATAAACATGGCAATGCACCAGTCACTAATAAATGAGTTTTACACAGCAGAATGTTTACTTTTCTTCAAACTATTCTACCTTTATACATCGTTTTTGCTGACACAGGCATAAATGCAAGTGTACAGGAACTAGTCAGACATCCCCTGGCAGCCAGAATTGCACACCTTATCTGCTGCAAAATATCATAATCATTTCAGCAAGAACATCTTTGTTGCAGATGAGGATAGAAACTTCTCAAACATTCCCTGATGTGACAGGAGCCATTCAAGTTAAGCCCCGGTATCCCTAAGACGCTGCAGTGCCAACAGATAGGGATTGGCCATGCTCATAAGTTAATGCAGGTCTCAACTCACAGACAATATTTCCATTCACGTTTCTGATTCTTCTTTCATCTTACCACTTACACCCATCACTAGGTACTCTGTAAGTGTGCACAGTTAAGTCTGCTGTGACTTTATGAACAGACACTGCCTTTTGGATTTACAGTCCCCAGATCAAAGTAATTTTGATCCTTTCTTTCTTCAGTGGCTAAAGGCTTGGTAGGTGCAAACAAAAACTTGTAAATCCACTTCCTAGAACAAAACAAAATTGCCAGAAATGACCAGGTAAACACCGCTCACATGCTTTTGTAGTGGTCAAAAGAAAGAAGCACCTTTGAACACTAATTGCAGGGAATCATGCTAAGACAAATGTTGGAAGCTTATTGGAAATTTTATGAGTTTACTGGACACCTGCAGAAAACATCAACTAATTAAATTGTCTAGACAGAAGAAGTTATTCAAAAGTGTACACTTAATACTGAACAACAAAAACGCAGCAGAAGCCATGCTAACGATATTGCAGCATTTTATAAAGCATGGATGATTTGTGGTTTTCCAAAGCAAATAAGAGAAACACCAATGTTATGAATAAATCTGAGGAACAACCAAAACTGTCACTAAGGAAAATTTTCGCAGATGATAAAGCAATTTCATTCACTATCCAAGACCTTACTTGCTGGTACAGTTGTGGTCTTAGCGCCGAGTTCTCAATCATAGTGTGAACCATGGTGATTAAAGGTTCATTCTCTTTCATCTATTTCAAATCAGGAGGAGCATACAGCAAACATCAGTTTACAGCATGGCTAGATTTGAAAGACGACACTGTAAAATATAGCCTCTACTTTAATTTTTTCTAATAATGCAGTAGATTACATTTTATCCCATGCTTTTAATATATTCCATCATTCAGTAATATCAACATCTGAAAAGTTTAATAATACCAAACAAACGTATCAAACTCGCATTAATGCTTAAACCCACTGTAATATGTATTCACCAACACTCTCTTTTTCACTCTACTTTAAAAATAAAAAAGGCTTAAAATCAGCCCAGCTTCGCACAATCTTGAAATGAAAAAATATTATCAGATTATGCAATAGGAACAATCATACCTTTATCAGAAAACCTTTTCAATTATAGATTTAATAACTCAATGCACATTAAAAAGATATAAGCATTCCCAGCCTCTGAATATTGAAGTGAGGTTTAGACTTCTGTTCACTTATCAAAAAATGCCAGTATATACTGCATGGATGCATATACTTAGGAACTTGCAATCATTATACTTTGCATTTACCTATTCCCATAGAAAGTTGTGAAACTATTTCAGAACTTGTCAGACATTTTCTAGAATGGTTAATATTTATTTATATGTGTGCAAATGTCAAAATCAAATATTTTCATTGTTACAGTAAAAAATGCATACATTTACAATCTCAGAAAGGTATGCAACACAGAAAACAGTATAAGATTTTTTGTTTTAAAAAGATTTTCCCAACAGTAACAAAAAGAAAATATGAAAACAGATAGTTCTCCTCTCCAAAAGAAACTGAAAGTCACTTAATATACAATCCCGCTCCTATTATTATTGGAAACTTTAGCAAGGAAAGCAGCGTGTGTATGAATATTTACGATCTTTCACTCTATGCCTATATGAATTTGCATGGCAAGTTTTTGTTTCACAGATTGAAATGCAACAGAAAGACTGTTTGATGTCTTTCATAATTCCTTTCCCCTAATTATTTAGGAAAAAACTTAACTTGTACATTTGAAGTATTTTTTTTTTCCTCCTTATGGGAAACACATTTTTCTTGTTATAGATAGAGGACCTTTTTGTTGTTTTTTTTATACATAGTCAAGTCTGATCAGCTAAGAAAATCACCTAATAAAGAGTACCTTAAGAAGGCAAGCTTATGATGTTGTCTTCAAGGCAGGGAAAAAAACCTAGCAAGCAACACCTCCCATTTGCTCCACCACCTAAAGTACATATAAATAGAAAACCAGAACTGACACAAGAAGTTGTTCTTCCTTTACATTAAAATTTTGTCCAGAGTGGGTGCATCAGGTCATACCAAAAGATATCTCAATAGAAAGATCAACAACAAGGTCCAAAGCCAAGCAATCAAAGCACAGCCAACTGAAATAACTGTAAGGGAAGAACTGCTCAGAGGCTGAAATACTTTATTAGAACTATACTGGTTTGGATGCATTTTTACTAGGAGGATTTAAACAGCTTCAGGCTCTTAGGCTAATTCCTTTTTACAACATTTCTAATTTTCTTTCCTGACCAATAACAGACAATGCCAGAATTAATTTCAGTGGAACTGTTCAAAGATTGTTTTCACCCAGATTAGAAAAAAAAGCGAAGTTCATTTGTTCAAAAGATGTTCTGAAGTAATGTTTTGTCCTCCAGCCAGCTCCAACTTTGATTTATAGGACTTTGTCCAATATTTTCACTACTATTGTTACTTATCTAACACTGTTTGCAAAGGCCAGTATTTCCAGAACAGTTCCAGTTCCTTAAGCTCTTACAGAACAAAGATCAAAACCCGGATAACTGGGAAAGTAATGCCAACCAAACAGCCTTTGTAGCAGTCAAATATAGCAAGCTTTTGTCCCCTTTAGGAAGTAATGTTTCCAAAATATACTGACATTTGACTACTGAGGAGCTAAGTTCTTTTATTCATCACAAATCTTTCATTATATAAAGCTAGAACACACACAAGGCAACGTGTACCACAGAACTGGCAAAGTAAACCAGAGTTACGTGGGACACAATAGCAAGTACCACGATCTAAAAGTGGAAGAGGATATCTACTTGTTCTTGAAGCATTGTCATGAGGATACTCCCAAATGGAAGTTGAACACTATTCACATGGAATAAATATCTCAAGGAAAAATATTTGCTTGTTTATAATAGGAATAAGCCCTGATTATCTCTCCCTACAGAAAAAAAAAAGTATTTCTGTACAGTAAAGGACACCTTTTAAATCCTATATGTAGCACTAATAGTGTTATAGAGTCTCTCCAAGAGGTCACAAAAATTGGAGTTAAGATTTTCATAAGCAACCTGAAGTGTGAACTGCCTGATGCCACACAACAACACAGCAGTAAAACCAAATAAAATCTGGCAGTCTTTATCACTTTCTTCTTTCAGTAAATTACTCTTTCTCCGCAGAAGTGATGCTTCATCTTTGCTTCTTCTGTACTATATAAAAGCATTTTCCAGTTGGAAACAATGAAAAAACCACCTCCTTGACATATGATCTCTATGAAAAGCTACGTTATTTATGAGTGAGCACCTGAGGGGATATTTTGTTTATTAAACTGTAAAGCCAAGTTATTGACAATTTTTCTCTTCCTTCCTTTTCCTAAATTCTCTTCTGTGTTTGATAACACCCAACACAGATGACATTTCACTATATGCTAGTCTCATGGCAGTGATCAGCTGGAATAGTGGCTCTGTGCCAGGACAGCTGACCTCACTGATGAGGTAAGACCATATATTATGAATCACAAAAGACCAAAACTCAAATTGGCAGTTTTATACATTTCCTCTCAAGCTTCCTGATAGTAAAAGGAGTGGCAACAGGATCCAACCAAGCTCTTCACCCACCTTTCCTCTGCTTTTTAATCTTCTATACAAAAAAAAAGAAGTAGAAAGAACTTTTCCTTCCTGCCTTCTTTTCAGCAATGCTGCCCTCAGTGAAGTCTTTTTTTCACCCTACAGTGTCCCTGTCCTTGAACATCCCTCCCTCCTTTGGGGAGGGAAAAGGTGAGAAAAAAAGAAAAAAAAAGGCATCAGAAGGAACAACAGTGGTGGCTGGGTCATCTCACTCTACCTTTTCCAGATAACCTGGAAAAGAATAGTATCCTATATGTGGCAAAACAAGATTGTATGAATGCTGGCTGTGGGACCTTCACTTCTTTATTTGACAACTTCTTGTTCAAGTTCTGTTTATTTTTATGCACCCTTTGAAAACTGAAAGAAACTAAAAAGGGAAGCACCACTACAAGTATATGAACTATGTGGCAACTAAACTATTTACATACATAGTCATTCAAAAACAACCCAAAACACAAAAAAACAGGAAAGCCCCCCAAAAAGTCTGAATGAAATTTAGTAGAGCTTCCACTGTGACAAACCAATCTGGGATATGTTGAAATCAACAGGACAACCTGCTTGATGGAGTTTTACACAGATAGCCTGAGCTCAACAGAAAAGGGTTTTTCAGCCAAAGAAAGGCTTTACTATTAACATAAAACTCAGAAGTTACTAGAAGTCTGGTTTTCTGGAATTCTGTGTAGTAGCAGAAAGATTCAAGTGTGACCTCATGCCATGGCTTTATTTACAAAGGAGAAAAAAGCACTTTTAGCTTTTATTAGAAAAAAAAATTATGTTCCTACTTTCCGTTACTGTTGTTGCAATTACTGGGTACAAGTATATTAGAGAGACTGCTGGCTTAGACTTAGTAATGCACAATAACTGATTCCTTAAAATTTGATAATGCAGAAGACTGAGATTATATGTGCTTCATAACACACCCCATGCTGGCAGACAAACCATCATTGCCCAGTGTTGCTAGCCATGTTCAAAGAACTGTTTCTTAAAAGGCAAATGAGTCTCCTGCCTCTCTACGAACCCTGAGCCAGCAGAGTGAATCACAACATGAATTTATTAAAAAAAAGATGCCTGACAATCATTCTTTGGCCATAAAACATTTGGCCATAAAACATTAAAGAAATCATATGGCTGGATATATGTGTGTCAGTCTCTTCAATTTATTTTCCCCTCTATCTCTAAACTCCAAAAAACAAAAATTCTGAAAGCATAATACAAAAACATCACAATAGTAGGAAAGAATTTCTAAGCATCTCAAAATGAAACAGTAGTATAGAAAAGAAGTATGACTTAAAAAAAGGCTATGGGATATTACTGAATCTTGATAGGAAAGTCATCTAACCAGTATACAACAACTTCCTGCAGCAGCTATCCTCCCTACTCACAAACCTCGTTCCACCTCAAAATTCACCTGCACAACCTCAGTACAAACTTACTAATTATTATGTAAGGCATTGAATTCTTTGAGACCAAAAAGGTGAGAGTTGAAGGTAACAGGACTGGAGTTCCACCACATGTTCTAGGCAAAGCAGATTTTGGACACTATTTTAAGAGATTAAATGAGTGAAAATACTTAATTTAAGTACACTGGACATTTAAAATTGAAAGAGGGCAAGTAATTGTGCAAGCTAGTTATAGACATGGAGTCAAGGCCTCAATTAGACTCCAAGAAGCTTGGATTTTTTTCTTCCCAATAAAAAGGAAGACTTGTAATGGACAAAATAACAAAAAAATATAAATGAGATACCACTCCTAAAAGCAGTGGTACTCAAAGCAAAATGGTTCTCAGGGGATTTATTTCATACAGGTAGGGTGGCAATATTATATTGAAACAAGGGAAAAGAAACTGGGACAAGTACCCTAACCTGCTATTCTTTGATTTTGTGATTAAGGTAATATATATTGAACTTGATAATGATTTCTTCCTGCAAGAAATGGAGTGATTTCTTGCATCCATGGTAGGATTAATTACAACACATTAGTGTAAGTTTTAGACACTTACCTAAATTAATCTTTATCACATCACATTTCTAAATTTTATCTGATGCAAGCAAAAAGAAAATTCTTTTTACCATGATGCATGTTATACATATGCAATTATCTCCATTTAATTCCTTCTGTTACACTGACAAGCTTGGCTAATCAAGCAACAGTATGGTACACAGATTTACACTTTACATGGGTAGTTGTCCTTTCTTGGCAATGAATCACATTCTTGAACACAGAATTATTCCCTTATTCCAAAACATTATAATCTGGAAATATTTGAGTCGGATGAAACATTTTGGCCTCATTTAGCAAACAGTTTTCCCCTACTGTTTTAGAACTCCTGCTGTTCCCTAAGATAAGACAGAGACGTTTAGAAATGCATTGCCATCTAAATGAATTGGTCACAACTAACACCTTGTTTCCAAGAGATAATGGGAAAATAAAGTCACTGTGTGAACCAAGCACACATTGGTGTATGTCTTGGTGTACATGTGTGGTTTTTTAGTAACTCATCAAAATCCTATCACAGGAATGTGTCATTGGTTTTAAGTGCAAAGCTAAATAAATTTTTATTGGAAGAAAGATTATTAGAAAAACCTCTAGAAAATTTTTATATTTTTTAAGTAATGGACACCTAGTTGCTTGAATTTCTTCTAAGTACTTCCAATTTTTTTTAAGTGCCGGCAAAAATTTCCCATTTAAGAACTTCCCACACACAACTTGTGCATAAGTCCCATCTGATCATGCAAGAAAGACAAAAAAGTATGTGATAGCACAATTCTTCACTTGGTAATCAATTATGTTAGTGAAGACAGAATGGTACCCTCACTCCATAAGTTAACAGAAGTCATAAAGAAGTAAAATCTTATATTAATCTACAAGAAATAAGTGAGTAAAAGGAGAAAAAAGAGCCATGCTGTGATTTGTTAAAAACTTTTTTTCATGTTTGACCTCCCTTCTATTTAATGTCCTCTAGAAATATCTAACTCTTTTTACTTCAGAAAAGTAAAATAATCAGTACTAATTTTCTATAAATGGTCTGTGTGTCATATGAGCTTGGAAATACATTATGATTTCAGTTAAAGGTGGTAAATTATAGTTAGTTTTATTGTAAGATGGAAATGAAGGACAGAAAAATTGTTGAGTGCTACTGTATTCTGTTGAAATTTGAATTGACATAACTGTAACTGATTAAGATATTCTACGCTACTTAAAAAGGGCACATATTAAATATTGAGCTTCATAAAAAGTATTGAAAATCCTTCCCCCCAAATATTTCCAGCTTTATAGTTGCAGGCAAAAAGCATTAAGCAATGTAAAAACACAGGAAAATTGCAAATCCCACCTGATGATCCAAATATATGGCATTCCTTTGAAGGTGATGTGAAAGAATCTCATTCTAGCAGGCAGCAGTCAGAAGGAAAAAGGAAAGGGACAGAAGGTGCAGAATGCATGAAAAGAGCTTTAAAAGATGTAAACTAGACAGTGATATTTCTGCTTCTTGTAGAAATATAATGTGGCTTTTATCTGCCTTTTTTTTTTTGGTGAACTATTAACAAGTTTTGATCCCGAAACAGAAGTGATGTAAGTATGCCATGAATAAGATTACAAACCACTACACTACACAGTGGTTTTATATATAAAATACAGTAAACTCATGTAAATGTCTACTACACAGAACTATAAACCCTTTGATAAACCTGGGTTTTAAACTTGTCCTGGTTTTTGTACACAGATTAAAAATAAGATTGATAGGAGGCAGTATAAAAAATAGCTTAATCTCATGATGTAATGGCCTACTAATTTTGATTATTACAATAGGTTAAAAGCCTTTAACTTTAAACTTAACTACAATATATTTTAAAATAGTCCTATGTAATTTTAACTGCCAATATCAAAAAGCTTCTAGTAAAGCCTCAAAGGGTTAATAGCAGAACATCACATACACAAAGAACCGATGTTACTCTATCCTACCCCCACAGCAGTCAGAAAATTTTGCACTACCAGTACGAAGCAAACTTTGATTAATGAATGACTACAAGTTAGTGAGAATGGTACATGACACACATTGCTTTATAGCTGACCTTTGGGCTGCTGGCCTCAAGTTTTAGTTGCATGAGCTGTGCTAGTGTGTGTTCCCGGATACTACTCAGTTCAGCTTGCTGCCGTCTCAGCTTTATGAGCAGCAGCGTGAGCTCCTCTGGCTGAAGCAGTGCAGTGTGAGAAGCCAAAGAGTAGAGAAAAGGTTAATTGGTATCCTAAACAACACTTAATTAAAATAAGGGTTCTTACTATCTTTCTTACAAGCACTTTCTATAGCGATACAACAAAAGATGCACCATTTTTCCCCAAATTGACCACTTTGAAATACACACTGAAGGGTTAACTTTTACCTACTTAAAACAATTGAAACTGCAAATGCCAGAGAAGTGGAACATTCTGCACAAAGGACAAAATAAGTGAGGATTTTGCAGAACATTTGTGCAGCCCTCAAAATTTTTTCTGACATGCATATCAAATTGATGATATTGACTTAAGTGAAGGGGGAGATAATTCCAGCCCTTAGGATATCATTACCCGTACACAAACAGTCACTTGAGCTTGGTGAAAGAATTAAAAAATGCCTTCAAGAAAATTTAGCTTCTAAAATAATTCTTAAAATGCATGTGTTGAAATCAAGAGTAAAAAAATAAAAAACCACCACGATAATTGAACTACATCAGAAACAGTCACCTTTCACAAAATAAAACTGCATAAACATCACAAAAAAAAAAATTCCCTTCCACGGGTCTGAGGTAACCCGTTAATTTATTGCTTTACATTTATGATTAAGATGTATAATACAGCCTTAGGAAGAATGAAGAATATATTTAAAACCCAAGATGATATATATAGTGAAAATAAAGTCATACTCAAATGGGTATCTGTCAGATAATTCCACACAGATCAGCTTAGGTCAGTTTGGAAAACTACCTGAACCATTTCTGGGAACCATTTCTTAGTAATACTTTAAAGAAAACACTTCATTTTGGTTTGTTCCTGTTTGCTTCTGTTTCTTACACTTCTCCAGAAGTCAGTCTTATAAGAGGTTAAATATTCATCCAGCATTTTGATTTTCTCCTAAGTTAAAAAAACCCAAACCCAAAGAAAAATCCCTAAAACCCCACTTGCTCTCTCCTACAGTCATAGAATTTCCCCAAAGCAAAGTATGAAGAAAAAAGCTCCAGAGAACTACATATTACTGAAAAGTGAATAACAGTTTCTTAGAATAAAGAAGGAAAATCCCTAAGAATAAGCATGGCATTGGCACTGTTGAGCTCGTACCAAAGCAGCCCAGAAGAGGGAGCAAGGGGTTTCCACACAGCTTCAGTTGTCAAAACCATTTGCTCTGAGGGAAAACCAACTTAAAAGCAGAATTGTCTAATGGCCAATCTCCTCCTCACAGAACTCTTTTAAAACCTGAATTTAAAATGATTAATTTTAATTGTAAGGATCTAAACTGCAATATAAGATGTTTTCAAGTTCAGTCGAAGAATCAGTGACAATGCTTTTAGTCTGAAAATTAACAGCATTTCAAAGCACAAAAGAACTTATTTTTAGAAATAGGAGAATTAAAGTAGCACCTTCAAGGAAAAGGGAATCACACTTTCAAGATCAAATCTCTTCTCAGTATGTTCTGCAAAAGCCTGATTTTAGGGCGTAGTTAAATCCAATGTTTTCAGGCAAACTTTTTTCCAGAAAGGAACCTTTCAAAACCAGTTATTCCTACTCCATCCTAGGCATTCATAATGTTGCAAACACTTCTGACATTGCTGCAAGTGCTGTACTTTTGATACAGCTCTTGGGACTCTTGCAACAATTACAAGCACAAAATTTTGTTTAAAGAGCTACCTATGGGTTTCCTCCTCTCGGTCCTGCAATCTTTGTGCTGTGGGCAGGACTTCTGGTTTCTACAGGTGGAATCTTGGAACTCCTTGCCCTCTACCCTGCTCATAAGCCCAGCTCCAATAGCAGCTCCCAGGAGAGCTGACAGGGCTGCAAACCCAAAGAAACACCTGCAGGAGACCAGGCGCACAGATAAGGCACCAGCTGCCAAAAGCCAACCTGGAAGTTGCTGAAGGTGCCAGGGATTCATGCTGGGAAGTGCAAGAAACAGGGGTCAAGGCAGTGGAAGGATTGACTGGGCAGCTGTTCCTCACAGTGTGATACAAATTCTGTATCCTTAATTCATAACTCTCTCAAACAGTAATTTCAGATGGACAGAGAAAGATTACAGAAAGGAGACAAAAACTGGTAAAGAAATGATATAAATTTATGTCAATCTCCTCACTTTTGGAAGGAAAACTTTACTTCTAGTATCTTCTATATAATTAATGGGAGAAATAAGTGTTCTGTGATGTATTCTACCCTCTCCCAGGAATTTCTTTAACGTATTCAAGATGATGAAATTAAAAGTAATATCTGTATTTCTCAATGAAAATCTGGACTCAGCTGCTACACAATATTCTCAGAATTTAATGAAACCACAGAAGAGTAATTTATTTGATATAAAATCCCTGATAATTTAATGCAAGCTTTGAATAGAATCACATTTCTATGCTGTCTCTTCATACTTAAAGGATTACTCTTAAAAAAACCCTGATGTACAACATAAAAATCCAACTCACTGTTTTGCCTTGGAGGCTCTGAGGAGTAACAGGCTGTATACTCAGACCTGCTGGCATTGACCTTCTGTCGGGCACAAAGACATGCTGTACAAAAACAAAATAGCATGGTATGATCCATAGTTATCGCAAGAGTCAAGACCTATTAAATGTTGAAGAAACTCAAGCCAACTTTATGCTTGTGACAAATTTGCTGTGATTTGTGCCCGCTTTGGGCCAGTCATGCTTCCTACTGGTCTACTATCTAGGACATTCTAGCAGCCTACCTCTAAATTTCAGAAATACCCCAGAGCAGTTTTCATCTTTCATGTAAGTAACAGTCCTCTCTTGTATTTGTTGCCCTACTGATAGCCCTTGTAAACAACAATTTTCATTCTTCACCCATCCTTGAAACCTGTTTAGAAAACTTTGTACATGAGGGTTAAATCTTAAATTTACCCTGATGATTCCAAGCAGTCTCCTCATTACCCAGGTCTTAAAAGCAGGTCTGTGTTTTTAAGTTAATGGCAAAAACTAGTTGTGTAACTAAAAAAATACAAATCATATAGCAAGAAAAAACAAAGGGAAAGATATATATACTATATATAAAATGAGATACTAGCATAAAGTGTTTCACAAGGAAGTAAAACATATCTGAAAGGACAAGTAAGCACATGCTCTGTAGCGCTCACTCAGTGATATTTTTCACAGTGATATTGTTCAGATGTGTGAGCAGCACTGATAACTACATTTCTAGTGCAGCTGAGACATAAAGAAACGTCAAAACAAAATGACTCCTTTGCTGATAGGAACCTAAAAACTTCCAAAAGCAAGGCTTGCTAATCAACTCTAAGTTGTTTAAACTGCTTTAAGATGTAATTAAAGATTTTTATCCTGCATCAAAAAATATAAAGACACCCGAGATAAAGATGTAGGAAATATGTTCAGGAGCATTTTATACAAACTCTAGTTTCACATCCAACTGAAAGAGTAATTTTTATGTTATTATCTCTAATATATTAAAACCCCTGCATAACACAAGCACGATGGATATAGCAGAGCCACGTACAGAACCCAGGTTTGCAATTCTTCATGTCACTTTCTCACTGATGGAGAACAGCAGTTACATCAGTCAAGCACTAAGGCTGTGTGCAAACAGAGCCTGATCTTTAGTGATCTCCCTAATAACTCAAAGGCATCAACAGAAATGACTACACAAGTTTTCTGCGGAAAGCCAAGGCAGTCAAACTTGGGGCTGAAGAACTGAAAACAGCATGTGGAAAGAAAGCTGGGGTTTTCAGCTCTCTTAAGAGTTCCAGTTAAAAAATTAGGAAGGAGAAAGATTTCCATACATAAAACAAAACAGTCTTAGTAATTTGCCTGTTGAATCCTTATCTTTCCTTTAAAGAAACATAATGTCATGGACAGGGGTATTAGGATATGATTTCACCTAGTATCTGTTCACAACTTTTAGGTACTTAAATGCTTTTTGAAAATCAAACTTTTCTCCAGGAAAACTGTGATGTAACTTTACCTTCCTTATAATAAAAGACAGTACAGTGCGACCGTACGCGTTTCACAGTAACCATATACTTTCCACTAAAATGCTTGTAAATAAGATTGTAAAATATGAAAATAAGTGGTTTTACCTTAGTGTGATGTGTCCTGTGCCTGCGATCGATAGTTACATCTCCCCTTTGCACTGGTGAAGACACTTCTGATCTGTAGGTCCGCTGTGGGGAATACCCTTGGAAACCAGCAATTGAACCATGAGAAGGCGAGGTGGGAATGGAATGCATTGTCTGATCAGAGATATTAATCATAGTTTTTGGGCTACTTAAAGTACTGTGTCTAGTAAGAGTTGTTTGCTTATTGTAAAACTGACGCTGCTGCCATTCATAGAGCTGCCACATTGTGTCATCGCGCATAGACCGCCTTTTTTCTTCGGCTGTTACTGGTCCTATGGCTCTGTCGTAAGCCGAAGGTGTTACGCTGCAGAGGCTCTCTGGCCGTGCTTTGCTGTTTCTTGGCAGTGTTCTGTAGCCTTCTGGGTACCGGGGTAAAACTTGAGGTCGATGGCTTGGCATGTTTCTTGGTAACGTCTGATACGAGATTACACTGAAACACAGATTTGCTTTTTATTAGTGGACAGCAATAATATTCTGGCAATAGAAAGTTTTTAAACATTGGTTAGCTTTACTTAGCCAACTCTTTTTTTTTTAAATTATTTTCAATACTAGAAGTATCAGCTTAAAAACATGCAAGAAAATCAATATGAAAAAGAAATAATCATACTGATTGAATGTACTGTAGCAGACGAAACTGGATCCTTTCTCTGATTAGCTGCTTGCTTATATAACCCACATTTCCCCACTTTAACCATCTAGTAGTGTCAAGTTTAGATCAAAGAGTGTAACATCTATAAGCTGAATAGGTCAAAGTTTTGAAAGCTTTTAAGTTCTATACTGTTTCCCTATGAGCCCATTTTAAATATTCTCTTTTTCCAAAATTAAAAAAATCTTCTGTTGTTTCCCTAAGAAAATCCTGACCAATGATTACAGACATTAAAAAAAAGAAAAACCCACAAAACAAAAGTGATTTTTTTACCAACAGGAGACTAAGGAAAAAAGCAGTAATCGTCTAAAGAAATTCTATTTTGCAGTTGTCAAGGACAAATAATAATATTTTTGACAATAATATTGTATTTTGATATACGACTGATAAGAACATTGGTTTTTTTTCAACTCAGATACAAATTCAAAAGGCTTATTCTTTAATTTGTTGCCATGTTAAAATTCTGGAGTGCTACATTTAGTAATTTTCAGCCTTCGCTGAAATGCAAAATTTTCAATACCGAGTATGTTGTGTGTGACTGAGCTGTTCTTGTTTTTTTCAGAGGACAAAATCTAAGTGACAAACATTGATCTATTCAACCCTTACCTAAAGTTCAGATGAGCACCTCTTAACACCTTTTGCTTCTGATCACACCTGTGATACTTTCCCTACACAAAGAATCTGATCTCAAATTGGACATGATTCAGCCATCAGAGGGCAGCAGCTTCTAGCTACACCCCAGACTAATTCAAAGTAAAACCCCTGCCACCATGAGGCACCAGAATCTGCAGATGGTTTTGGATAACTTCACTGCCACAACAATTAAATAAATGATGCAGGGCAAATGGCAAGGTAAACCAACTATGCATGGTAGATCCTTATGGAGTAACTATCAAGGAAATTGATAACAGTAAACTCCACTTTTGACTGAAAATAGTTAAGCTGAGTATTTATGAACACCTGCAACATTTCGGAGAAGAAAACTGCTTTAAAGAGCTTTACATAGAAAATCTGCTACAGATTCTGAAGCTTTCAAAGAATTAATGAAGTATTACATCCATTTTTTCTGGATTAGACAACTTTCCATTCTTACATACACACAAAAAATATATTAAAAAAAAAGGGAGGGAAATGGTTTCTAAATCCTATTATTTTGCTGCAAAACCTGCTTAAACACCTCTGAATTTTTTCATGTAACATACCATTAACAATAAGGGCTTTTCTCCATCTCCAAAACAACCAACCAAGACACTTTCTGGATTCAATTTCTTACTTTCAAAATATTTCTTTTGGCTTTTCACAAACGGGTATGGCAAAGCCTGATATTTTAATGAAGATATCTGTTAGCCAGATAACACCTCACTCACTACAGCTCTTCTCCCATTTTATTAAACTGGCAGCATAATCCTGTTGGCTCTTCCAAATACACCCAGACAAGTTGAAGAATATCTGTCTGAAGTTCTTTTGAGCAATTTAAAGTTTGCATGCAATTACATATTCTAAGAATATTTAGGAAGATGATGTAACCACCTTCAATTGGTACACCACCAAAACTGTAGAAAGCCCAACTGCCTCAATATGAAGCTTTGTTTTACATCATTAGATAAAATCGAAACAGATTCACCTGTTGATACTTGCAAAAATGTCATCCTACTCAAATTGAAGGAACTCCAGACAGTAGTGCAGCTTACAGCTGCCTTGCACACAAGGGAGGACTGCTGCAACCAGTCATGCAGCTGCGCACGCTGTGAGGTTCCAAAATATTTTTCTTAACTGTCATCATAAATGGCTCCCTACAAGTGTTCCTGTAAGAAAAATAGCCTTCCACATGAGTTTACAGACTCCCTACGGACACCTTTAGAGGGTGTCTCTAGGAGTACTGCTAGGCAGCAATAGTGATTCTGGTGTCTGAATTGGACTATTTGGGAAAGCGACTTTGCTGCCAAACCTTCAGGGGCTCTGCTCTGCAATATTATGAATACTCTCAGATCAAAACCCCAAAACAGTCCTTTGTCCTAAAGAATGCAAATACCAGCTGGCCTAGAATACAGAACTTCCACATGCCAATCAAATAAAGTGTGTCAGAGTGAAGAGAGAAACCTGGTGCTGTGCAGCAGGCATTTATTATTCAGTATGAGGCTTATATGGGCAAGGTGGGGAGACAGAGGCTCACATCCTGGGTTAGCAGCAACAAAAAAAACCCCTTAGTACCATGTAACCCTTCTGTGTTTTTTAACATTTGAGAAGGACCACTCAAGTGAACCACTTTTGGTGAAATCATTTATTAATAACTGACTCGTGCAAGATTAATTCAATAAAATGATACCGAAGGGGCTATTTTAACAACATTTATTTTTGTTTTAAAAAAGGGCTCCTCCTCCTAAAGGCATCAACTGTCTTTATTCGTGTGACTCTTGCAAAACTAGATGCCTAGATCCATGGAAATGTCAACTAACAGCTTCAAGAAATAAAAACTGCATTGCTGTCATTCATTTCTCAGGTAACCAAACTACTACGGGGTCAGCCTGTTCCTCTAGAAAGTTAACAATTTCACAGTGAACCCTTCTCATTCCATACTGACATCAGCTAACAGCTCCTGTATTTTATACTGTTATTTAATTGAACTTGTTTGTTAACTTTTTAGTGTTCTTAAATTCCTAATTTTTTTTTTCAGTCTGACACACCAGAGAAACTCATTTTGGTCCTCCATGAATTCTCTAACACATTGGAGAGAGAGATGCAATGGAAAGTCTCAACAATTTTTCCCAATTAAGTTAAGACTACTTTTCTCAAAAATTCAAGATGTGAGTTGAACAGATCTTACTACAAACAGCCTTACTAGTGCCTCACCCCAACCTTAAGCTGTAACATAAACAGGGCCATCTTCCTACTCTCATTTACAAACTTCAGTTCTACTTAAATTTCTATCTCCAGACAGAAACTGGCAATCTGAACAAACAAACAAAAAATAAATTTAAATGACACTGCATTCTAAAGACATCTCTATACATTAGGAATTTGGATCAGTATTCAAGGCTGCTTCCACACAAAGCAAAAAAGATAGCCCAAGGTCAATCATTTTTCAGTTTGCTATATTCATGTAGAATTGCATTTGAAAGCATAACCTTTGTGCTATTAATGCCACTCTTATTTAAGCAACAAGTGTTCTCTCCAAACAAGAATAAAATATTGTTCATTAATAACATATTGTTAACAGTAATTCCCTCTGATTCCCACAACAAAGTCAGTTTTAGGGGTTTTATTCTTGTTCACAACTGAAAAATGGCACAGCTATTCAAATTTCTACCGTTTGGTTGCATGTTTTACAGTCCAGTTAAAAAAAAAAAAAAAATCAAATTACATCAGAGAGCCTTCTCAGTTCTCATTATGCAAGCATGCATAAGATAAATGTCAGTGTGCAAGTTGCTGTCTGTACTGCATGTTGAAACTTCACCAAACTAATGCTGAGCATTTCATGAAACAGAACATAAAGAATTCCTAATTATATTTAATGAAAGACAAAGACAATGAGGAAGCGTTCAACCCATTTCGGCAAATGTAAGTCAGACTAATGTAATTTTTAAAAGCTTTTCAAAAAACTGAAAAGCCCTTAAACCCCTGTACTTTGTAATTTGAGGAGAATACTTTTTCTGAACTCGGTTCTATCATAAACTCTGTCATCTATCTATATGCAAAGTCCCTAATTTCAACTCTTCAGAATATCTCCTGTGATCTATCATCTCCATGCTTCCTATCTAATGTAATACTAAAGCTTCTGTATTTCATTGCTACAGCTGATTGTCTGCAAGCCAGCCTGGAAACAACGCCCCTGCACTTCTCTCAGACAGAGCAATTGCTATTAGCACAAGAGTCAATATTGTCAATCATTCACACATAATTTTAAAGCTTCATAAATAGACACTGCAACTCAATATTAGAACTGGGAGATGTTTAATTTCATGAGAAAAGAAGCTTTAAGTGTCAAGCTGGTTAGATTTTTATAACTTATTCTTAGGTAAGATATTTTTCTCTCTCTCTCTTCAATTAAAGCTTGTTTAAAATTCAAACCTCCATGGAATACTTTCGAGTAATTTAAAATAAAATATTATTACAAGAATTTGTGAACAAAAATGCAGAAGAAAGGTCAATTACAAAAACTAATTTTATGAGGAAAAATAATTGTTACGAACGAGGACATTCTGCTAGCATAGAGAAATTTCTAGCACACAAAAAGTTTCTGGCCATTTTAAAGTTATTAATATAGTTTATGTTGTTAATAATCACTCAAATGTTGATAAAAGAGAAACTTTAATAGATGTGTTGTGAGCAGTCACCCAAGCACTTCTTACAAAGAACAATTAATTATACATTTCTGTAGTATAGACCAAAAACTGAAGAATCTAACCAGAATACAAGTCTACGTACTATTTACTAGCAAACAATTTGCTAGCCTAATAAAACAGATAAATTACATAGTACTTACCCTCTTGTTTCCTCCTCTTGCCCTTTCCCTTTCTGTATTTTGATCCACTGTTCCAACTGCAGCATGGAATTAGTTCTCTGCATAACTCGTTCAGACTCCAAATATGACTGAACTGCATTGTGCTGACCTCCCTCTCCAGCATCTGCCAGGACAACACCAATAGCTTTATTCTCAGACCCATTTAAATGAACTGGTCTGAAGTGTCCGGCCTGAATTGTGCTTATGGGTAAAGTCCTGTATTCAGATCCCAAAGGATTTAGCTTTACACTATTAATTTTCGTTAATGGTTTATCTTGCCCAACCTTCTGGAATCCATATTTTTCCGCTTCCAAAGCTTTCTTCTCCTCATTTTTATTCACTTCTTTGTTTTTCTGGTTATTTTGTGCCTCTGGCTTAATTAGCACCCGATGGTTCGAAATATTATTTGCCTCTCGAGGTGATGTATTTTCAGTGGTTAACTTCTCTAATCTGGAAAGGAATATATGGTAAGCTATAATATCAACCAAGCATTCATTAAAAGTTATATATATATTAAAAAAATGAATTTATTGGTGTTTATCAGAATTATATCAGTGAATCCCTGTCTAGATAATTTACACCAATATCCTATCTTTGAGAGAAGAAACAGGCCATATTTTCACAATAATCAAGGACAGGTTAGTTTTTCCATTTTTGCTGTTCTGGGTTGGTGATGGTGCTTTGTTTGTTGTGACTTAAAAATTTTTTTTCTGGTTGGTTGGTTTGGGTTTTTTTTTGGTTGGAGAGTGTGTTTTTTCTTCCATGCTTCTTTACTATTTTAAAAGCGTTTACAACAGGGGGTAATTTTTTTAAGCCAACTTCCTATTAAAACCCCAGAAAAAATGTCCACAAAAAAAGCCAGACTCTGAAAAAGTGGATGTTCAGTTCCTGGAGGGTTGGACATTCAAACAGTAAAAATATTCAGTGGCTCTCCAATACCTACAGCTTCCAGATGTAAACTGTCCAAAACTCAGGTGATTTTTTAAAGCCATCTTTAAAAATGGTAGCAGATTACACCGTTGAGCAGCTTATGATTCACAATACTGCTGAATTTAACATATAATGAGCTTCTTTAAAGAAAACAAACAACTTTTCATGGTCACTGGCATCAATTAGGTTTCCCTGGTATGTTATCACTTTGGCTGGCATACATTTTGTGGAAAATAACTGTGGCTTCCCTAATTTTAAGGGGGAAAATAGCTGCTGACTTAGGGAACTGTACCACAAAAATAATCATATTTTTAGAACAGTTACTGTTTTACAGTACTTACACAAGTACTCAGTGTATGCAGTTCTATTAGCTATCCTTTCTGAAATTTTAAAACTGTATTTTTCTCTACTGGGACATGAACTGAACATCCAGCTCAGATAGTGACTTTTTTTTTTTTTTTTTTCCAGTTTACTAGAAAAAACACCACCACCACCACACAAATCCCCTAAAATGTTCTGATCTACATTTTTTGGTATGGGAGGGAAGAAGAGGAAGAGATATAATTCTTTAAGATTACAACTGTGTATAAAACCAAACCAAGAACAAAACTTTATTTTAAGATGATGACAAATTAACCTTCCATGCTGTTTTGTGTCTTTTTTTTTTTTTTTTTTTTTTGCAAATGCAAAAATCTTTATAGCTGTGTCCAGTTCAAGTGCCGAATCTGTGTGTAAAAAGCCCATCACATACACAACTGACCAGGAGCACCCGTATGACCACTCCTCTGAAACTCAATTCCCTGCAGGCTAACTAGATACATAGCTTTAAGCACTTTTGCTTACCACATCTCAAACAAGAGGCTTAAATGTACAAGTCTACACTTGCCCAACAGATTATTTAAACCATCAATTCCCAACAGGCCATCAACTATTCGGGCAGAACCCCAGGAAATACATAAAGGACTGAAAACTGTGAGATGTGTATAAAATACTACCCACTGCTAATAATATTGGACACTTAATTTTAAATGCACCTCCTCCTACCACCCTATTCTTGCTATGAATTTGCCATGACATGAAAGGAATCAAGAGACTTCTTCCTTGACAGGAACACCATTTCAAACCTATCAGTCAAACAGCAAGACATCTCTGTTCTGAGGTCTGCGTTAGAATGAAATGCTCGTTCACTCTGCATGTTAACAGGGGGTGTGATTCCCCCCCTGCCTCTTCCTGACATAGTGGTGGAACTGCTACACCTATGTCAGCTTTTCTACAATTTCCAAGTATTAGCAAAGAAATGCTATGCTAATCTCCTAGTGCAATTTAAAAATGAGGAGGTTTATTTTTCATACTTTTTTTCTGCAAGACTTTAAACTGTTCCCAAGACCAAGCATTCGTGCCTAGGTTCCTTCTCAAGGTTATGGAAAAACCTGTATTACCTCCTCCCTCCCTCCTTAAAACTGTACTACCCAGTGTTCTACCACAAACTAAAGGAACTCCTTGAAGAGGGAAGGGAATGTAAACCTCCTTTCCGACAATTATCAAATCAAAAAAGAGTGTTAAAATTTCAGTTTTCAGACAGCGCTCAGGAGTTTACAAATAAATGTAAGGACTACCTTGCAAATAATCCATAACACTAATGGGCATTAATTAACAGGCGTCAATATATGCAACATGCCTTAATAACCATCTACCCCCTTTACCTGGCACTTTATATCATTCTTTCTCAAGGTGCTTTACAGCAGAAAAACAGTTGCCATTTTACAGGTGGAAAATTGGAGGTGCAGAAGCAGAGTAGCATCTCTAAGGATGTTCATCAGATATGTGACAAAAGTAACAACTTGATGTGACTTGATTGTCACTTGATATGACTACAGTGCTTGATTCACACCATCATATCACTCACCACTCTCTTCCTTAACTAAAAAAACAACAAACCCCCAAATCACAGAATTGTCTTTACATACCTTCTCTATGTTCTATCACCTGTTGCTATGGTTATACACAGCAAAGCCAAGCACTTATATCTGTCATTCTTTGCAATGATGTAGAGGCTGAAAGACTGACATTAAAATAGACTTTTGGGCTCTCTCAACTTTGTGCATCAGATCAGTCAACTCAGTGTGAGCAAGAGATCTCTCAGCATAGCAAGAGATCCATATGGGAAAGAACTATCAGAAACTAATAGGTAAATGTAAGAAGCATAAATCCATATTTATATTTGGCTCCATACTTATATTTAGCTCTCAAAGACAAATTCACCAAGACTTGTGGGGTATTTTAGAATGGGAGAGGGAGAAGACGAAGAGAATGAGCATCAAACACATGTCTCTCAGCATATACTGAATGGAATTTATACTTCTCTACCATCAAATGGGAATAACACTTATGGAATAGTAATACAGGAGAAGTATTTTTTGCTGTTTTATATAAATAAGTAATTCTGAAAGGGTTGGGTGGGGCGCATACAATTAAGTTTCAGATGGACGTGAGGACTGTGATTTAACAAAGCCAGGCAGATGCATTTGAAAAGCAAAAGCCAATCTTTTTCCAAAGACAGTGACGTCAATCAACCCCCACTATGAATGCTGCAGTGCTAACAAGTGCTTTTTTTGCAGCTTAGCTTATGCTGTTCAGGGAAAGTAACTACATTAGCAGGAGAAAAAAATATATATTTTTTTGCTTTAGTACATGCTGCATCACTCAGAAGAAACAAAGGCTCCATCACACAGAGTTGACAGTGAAAGGTTAGAAAAATGATGCTCTTAAACACTGGAGAGTAGAGAAAACTGCATTTGGAATAAAAATGATAAATCAGTATGTTGGTGGGTATTAGTATCTACAAAACCAAGCAAGCACTCAGTACTTGTAGATACAATTTCACTGTTGTCTGCAGGGATATAACACAGAATGAGGAAGATGTTTTGCTAATCTGAAGAGGTTGTTTGAGATCATGTTGTGAGTCATAAACTTAAATAGTTTCTCACTGACTAAAGTATTTTGGTTTAATTATTTTGTTAGGTCTCCCAGTACACTATTAAACTTAAGTTTACTAAGTAGGTAAAATTAAGTAAAATTAAAACAAAAATGTTGAGAAATTTGTAATTATAGTTAATTCACTGGAACCAAATAATATTTGTCCTTCCCTACACTTACACATCAGACGGGAGTTTTTCCTGCTATGACTGCTCTGAAAGAAATGGTCACATGTTGTTTCTTACCTCAGTATCTCATTTCTGTATTATGTGTCTAACTATACCACAAAAGTAAGAATATTTTATGGAAAAATGGGCAAAAACCCTCGCAACTTAGTGTTTTAAACACTCCTTTTATCTCTTTTCTCTCCAAGGAATTCACATCCTCAGAAAAATAATGATACAGGTTGTAGCTCTGAAATCATTTAAAGCTGAAGCACTCATTTAAAGAGAGTGCTGGGTTTAGATTTTCAGAGCATCATAAACAGTGAAGTATCCTGCATTCTAGATTAAAGAACTACACTTCAAAAACTCTGACTTATCATTGTCATTTTATATTAAAAAGCACTTAGGAGTGGCTCACATCAGCTTGCATAAATATTTAAGGAAGTAAGCTCTTAATAACTCTAGCTATTGTATTTTAAGTTTGCATTCTGCTAGAAAACTGCATCCAGTACAATGTTAGAACCTCCAGAAAAAAAAAAAACCAAAATTGAGAAACAAAAGCACTGGCTGAATTTGACTGAACCAAAATCATTCATGCTGAGAAGAACTATGTGCATGCCAAACTTTAGCTTACTTAGAGATGAGGTAATACAGTACTTAATACTTAACAGATTTTTAAAGGGAAGACACAGTATTTCTTCTGGATAGGATCATATCCTGCTACATGGTTCATTTTAAGAACTGGTTTGATAGACAAAGGATGGATTCTTTAGAAAACAGATGTCCGAAAGGTTTTCTTTCTTACTACAGATAACAAATACGAGACTTCACTGGTCTTGAAATGTACTTTCTCTCAAAGAATTATTTCAAGACTACTAACAAACTTTTCAAAGATGTCACATCTACTTCTGTTTCATTCTAAGGTTTCTTGCCCAAATTAAAACAAGAGGGTGTTACATACATAAGTTGCTTTTCTTGTTGCTCTTCTAACATTTGCTTTGGCTGTTGGCAAGCCTGTTCTGCCCATGATATCCAGGCAGAAAACTACTGATTTTCCTGCTGAGTGCTTTTCTACTTGTTTAGTGTGCTACACTGATTCACCAAGGAGTAAGATAAACACCTGAAGCAATGCAAGGCAGATTGCAGGAGCATGTACAGCTGGATGAAAAGATAAGCTCAGCTGTATTGGGAATCCTCTTCATTTGCGTACACACTGTCAGACCCCTGAAATAGGCAGCCACCAGTGCTGGAACAGGCACTGCAGCTGAAAGAAGGGGGGTTAGGAGTGCATGGCCAGCATTTTGGGAGGCTGGAGTTCACTGCAGTTCATTGCAGTGCATTGCACTGCATATCCCTCTTGTCAGAGCATCCATGGCACTGCAGCCTAAGACAACCAGCCTTCAAAGCTGCACTGGGTTACCAGGGTGAGCTCACAATAGGTCTTGATAGGCTCTGAGGCAGCAAACATGACTGTACAGCTGGATTACTGAATGGCATAAAAGGGCAGCTATTTACATGAATATTTTACATTGCTTATGTTAAAAGAAATGTCACAAGTAATAAGGTAACATCTGCCTATAATAAAATACTAAGTTTACTAAATATCTTCTATAAATCATTGACTATTACAGGAGAAACTATGAAGATGACACTTCTTAAGGAGACTCTTTAAGATAAAGATACACCTTTTTCACATTTTTTTTTTTCTGTTAAAGAACATCTCTTCAAATGCTCAATCTTCATGGTATTGCAAATATTAAACAGAGGTCATTTCTCTCCAAGGCTTTGAATGGGAAAAGTAAAAGCTGAAAATGCTATTCAGCATCCACTCCCTATCCTTATCCCTTCCCTGTAACATCTACTGTTCCCAAACATGAGGGTTACAGGAGACAATGTAACATCTTCATGGATAGTATTAAATCATACCTAATCAGATGAAATTTCCTTCTGGCAACTGGACCTACCCTTACTCCTTTTTAGAAGTTGAAATCTTTTACTTTCAATAATTTTAGGAAGAACAAGACACCTGAGAGCTTGAAGCACAAGCTATATTTTCACAGTACAGAGAAATGTTGGTGGTTTTTTTTTTTTCCTGTGATGCTATTTCACTATGCTGTTCAAGCAGAGGATTAAACAATTTGTATACTACCTATATATTTAAAGGAGCCTACAGATGAAAGCTAAGATTTCAACCTTTTGTTTAAGATAAGTACAAAAGAGTTGCACAAGTACAAATTTAAGTGTTCCTAGTTTAGTGTTGCCCTCTGAACGTCCTGTAGGTTGGTGTAAGTAGAAGTTTCTTTTTGTTTGACAGAGAAGCTCAGAAAAACATTATAACATGCAATGCTAAAAGTGTCTAATCATTCTGCATTCCATTTTATGCTTCAGCCAGCACCATACTGGAGCATGGAATAAGGAAACATCAAGAACAAGTTAACAGGAATGACTTGCAGTAGCAATACAAAATATGGAAAGATTGCTTGTATTTTGACAACAAGCTGAATATGCTCACTCTTCTCAAAAAATTCTGCCTTCTTCTTTGGTACCTGGGTCTATGAGATTTTTTTAACTTCAAATTCCTCAGCATTGCTGCCGTTCATTAGCTCCAGCGTAGCAGAAAGTAACAGAAAGCAGAATGAATCAAGTGACAGCAACCATCAGCAATAACTTCTGCACCATCAATAATGAGGAGCTTTTAAATTTTCAATTGATGAGGTTTCCATTATAGATGCCATGGAGTCATCCCAGGGGACCACATTCAGACAGAAAGCAATTCTTACTGGATAGGCTGGAGCAGACAATAATCAGCTTCTGAGAACACAAGGCTTCCAGTGATAACTTGCTTTTCATTGTCAACACACGGATACAGAAAGGATAAGGCTCCAGAACAGGTATGCATAAATTTGATGACAGTTTAATGATGAACAACAATGGCTCCCCTCAGGCTGCCCACAGGTGCAACTGTTTAATTTAGCCAGAAACTACAGTTGTGAATATGAGACTTATGACAGATTTAAGTCAAATACTGACACCAGTTGAGCTGATATTGCTATTCAGTGAGGAGGGCAAGGGAAGTCAAACATGCTTGCACATAGTATTTGTCATTGTACTTCTTTTGATGCCACTGGCTAGAGGAATCAATCAGGTTTGTTTGTTTGTATTGTTTGGTTTTTTTTTTTTTCTTATAGCCCCTTACACTTCAAGGGATTCATATTCAGAAGAGAACTCAGATTAGCTTCAAAATTTTATCCACTGTTACATTAGTAAGGGGTCTTCAATATAAGGAGAACTACTTCAGCTAATTTACATTCTATTTTAAAACTAAATGAGAAAGAAATATGCTGTGTCACTGTATTGTCAATCCACACTACCTTTTCACAGGCTCTGTCTGCACAAGTGCTGCATCTGTCATGGCTTTCATCCATAACTCCATTTCCTTCCCTGTATCTGTGCAGAAATAATAGGTCCTCATGTTTGGATGAGCTGCCTGATTGGAAATGACATGGTCATTGCAATAAAAATGTAAGATTCTGTAAAAGAAAAGAAACAATGTTACTGTATATTCACTCTAATGTTTATAATGACTTCTGCAAATAATATTATCTGAAGGAATACTGCAATGTTTCTCTGTCACTGCGTTCATCTTTTCAGAATAACTGCCTATAATTTTTAATTGTAACTGCTTCTTCATTCATACGCTTAATATAAAGCCCTTAAATTTCTTCAATATATTAAAACCTATCCTGTTTATCCATTAATGCAAATTAATATAATTATTGTAAATAAGATTTTGGCAAAAATTTTTGCAGTCAGAATGATACAGTAAGGTTTAATTTGTACTTACCATAGTAAATAATTGATGTGTTGCTTAGGATGCCAAAAGGAGCTCATATAACGACAAGAAAAAAGTCAAGAGAAAATATTTAGTAAAGTGATTTATGTCGTGATTAAAAAGATAAAAAAATTAGCTGTGAAAGATTCCTAACAAATATTCACACAATATTGTGATTTAAGTGATAATAAAACCTTATTTTGTTTATATGCAATAATACTTCGTCTATAAACAACTAAAGAACTTCCACTAGTGGTTTACAATTCTAAAATGCCACACAGTATTTAAGATCCATGAACTAAAACCCCCCCAACAAACTAATAAATAATATTCAACCATTTTCTCATTCTACTAATTATATCTATATTTACATCAGGCTAAATACTTGAATCCTCTAGTACAATCTCATGCAAAAAGCAAATCTCAGACAGGAGCTGTTTGTCAATTCTCTCTTGCATAACTCAGTAAAATGAGTTCTGATCACTAAGCTATTGTGCTTTCAGACATAAAATTAAACAAACAAAAAAAAACACCCAAAAAACCAAACCAAACCAATTATTTACCTTAAAGGCATATTTGCGGTTAATGTGGTCCTCAGCAGAAAGCATAGATATCTGAAAACTAGGCAGAAGTATGCTACCTAGGATTCCTTCTTCTTTCTCATCTGTGAATGTATAGTCTTTGATTAGAGAAACAAGACTGTTTTGACCTAAGATTTCCATTCAGACACTTGAGTGAAACTCTGTATTTAACAACACAAGAACACTAACAAGAAGTTTACCTCGGAAGAAAATGGATTAGGGACTCAGAAAAGCAGACCGATTTGTTGCAGAGGAGCCTGTATACAGTCTCAGAGTAATTCCCATTAAGAGTTTATACTCAATTACTTTCTACTTATAAGAAAGCATGTTTCAGATTATTTGTAAAAAACAAACTATCCTCCAAAACAAACACTGTTTTTCCAGAACCTTGTTGTACATAAAATTTTAGAACAATGCATTATAGTAATAAATTGACATTTTAATTGGAAGCCACAACCAGATCTTAAATCCAATTATACTTTTATTAAAGGAATAATTGGATACAATTCACCAAGTCAATCTTAATTGCATTTCAAATACGAAACTTCCAATTTCAACCTGTATCTCAGGAGACTGTCCCCATAACACATCTCTTGGTTGAAGAAACAGACATTTGTTGTGGGCAGTAGCTATGAAATTAAGACAAAAACACAGATATTCCAAAGTTTCAAGCATGAAAAATGCATACATGTAAACTCCACAAAAGGACTACCTCTTACATGCAGATTTTAAAATCCTTTCCTGGTTCTTGTTTGCTCACCAAATTCTGAAAACCCAGAGCTTTAATTTAAGGTATTTATAAGAAGAAATCTCTGCCCAGCCATTTTATCACTACATGATGTTTGATGTAAAAATTATGCTTTCTCGGATAGTTATTTAATTAGAGAACTAAGCATAAAATTATTCTGATTAAAATGTAGAAAAGAAATTAAGAGCGTGGATTTACTGTCAGGCACTCAACTGTACTCATAAGTATGCCCGAAATGATCTCATCTTCCCCCCTCAAATATTTACTCCTTGCTAGGCACACACACACAAAATTTGCTGTTTTCCCCCCCTGTCCCAGAACACGTGGCAAATGCTGTTCACTTTATCTGGACTGCTGTTTCGGGGAGAAATTCCCTTCTGCTAGATTATACTTTGACTTATTATGGAGTAAATCACACCAACCAGTGCCATGTAAAAGCATTAAGCATTTTTATTCCACTGAAAACCTGCATGTCTGGAGGACTATGGTCTTTGTTCAAGACATTCTGCTACATTCCATTTCCAGATCTTAAAAACCTGTTTCCAATAAGACTAGCTTTTATCTACGCATTATATTGCCCCATACCCATCTTTTCTTGTATGCTGTGTATGAATAATATGAGAAAAATAGCAGTTCTTCTGTCTAGGTTTAAGATATTTTATTTATTGCAACAATAACCTTCCAATATGAAAGTGGGCAGTCTTTTATCCCCCTGTGAAACAGAAAAAGAGTATTCTCTAAGCTCAGAAAAAACACAATGAAATAATTTTTCTTTTCACCTATAAATTAAAGATGCTCTCATTGTAACACCATTGTAAAAATTCAGTAAGATTAACTAACAAAACCAAAAAACAAATCCTGCAAAACCCGAACAACCACAAGAGAGCAACCAGAAACACTGTTTGCTGTCTGGGACTATGGGCACGGCTTCCTCCTTCCCGTTTTTTCAGTATCGGACAGAGAATTTACAAAAAAATAAAAGCACAGGGTTTGGACCGCAAGATTTTATCACAGAATCATAGAAACATTAGGGTTGGAAAGGACTTCTAGGATCATAGAGTCCAACCTTCATCCTAACATCTATCTGTCCATAAGACCATAGCCTCAAGTGCTATGTCCACTTGTTTAAACACCTCCAGGTATGACGACTCCACCACCTCCCTGGGCAGCCTGTTCCAGTGCCTAACCACTGTTGCAGTGAAGAATTTCTTCCTAATATCCAATCTAAACCTCCCCTGATGCAACTTGAGGCCATTTCCTCTCGTTTTATCATTAATAATTTGGGAGAAGAGACCAACACCAGCCTCGCTACAACCTCCTTTCAGGTAGTTGTAGAGAGCACTAAGGTCTCCTCTCAATCTGTTCTTCTCTAGACTAAACCACCCCAGTTCCCTCAGCCTCTCCTCATCAGGCATGCTTTCCAGACCCCTCAACAGCTTCATCGCTCTTCTCTGGACCCGCTCCAGCACCTCAATGTCCTTCGTGTACCGTGGTGCACCAAAATGGACACGGTACTCAAGGTGTGGTCTCACGAGTGCCGAGTACAGGGGCACAATCACCTCCCTGCTCCTGCCGGTCACACCATTTCTGATACAGGCCAGGATGATGGCCTTCTTGGCCACCTGGGCACACTGCTGGCTCATGTTCAGCTGGCTGCCCACCAGCACCCCCAGATCCCTTTCCATCAGGCAGCTTTCCAGCCACTCCTCCCCAAGCCTGTAGCGTTGCCTGGGGTGGTTGTGACTGAAGTGCATGACCCAGCACTTGGCCTTCTTAAGCCTCATCTCACTGACCTCAGCCCATCACTCTAACCTGTCCAAATCCCTCTGCAGAGCCTTCCTACCCTCACGCAGATCGACACTCCCACTTAATTTCATGTCATCTGCAAAGGTACTGAGAGTGCATTCGATCCTCTCATCCAGGTCATCGATAAAGATATTAAACAAGACTGGTCCCAATGGACACCGCTTGACTCGTTGCCAACTGGACTTAATTCCATTTACCACCACTCTCTGGGCCTGGCCATCCAGGCAGTTTCTAGCCCAGCAAAGAGTCCGCCTGTCCAAGCCATGAGCCACCAGCTTCTGAAGGGATTGAAGAGAACACCACCTGGGCTCCTGAGCCCCCAGGCAATCCCCAGGGCCCTGAAGTCTTTGTTTTCAGGTTTCTCTCCATAACAACATCATTACCAACCTGGATAACCAATAGAGGGTAATAGTCCGATGGCCGTACCGGACCAGAGAGTTTCCCAGCAATATCTCTGACCCTGGCCCCAGGGAGGCTGAAGACTTCCCTATGGTGTGGATCTGGCTGGCATAAGGGGCTCTCAGTTCCTCTCAGAAGGGAGTTGCCAACTACAATTACCCTCCTTTTTTTCCTGTTAGAGGTGGTCCTAATGCATGGGGGAGACCGACTTGTGCGACTCCCCTGATGGACCTTCATCTTGATCATCATTTGTTCGTCCCTCAAGTTCCAGAGCCCCATAACTGTTGTGCAAGGGCAACTGGGGAGGGGAGGGAGGCCAGGAGGCGATTCTGCTGTCTCGCCGAGCAGGGACCTTTTTCCATTCTCCCTCATTTCTTAGGTTCCCTTCTTTTACCTGGTGACAAGGAAGAAGAGGTTCCTCTCCTTCTGATGGAGCCTCCACCTGCTGCCCTATCCTCAAGGATGGTAGGACCTGACTCCACCAGTCTATCTCCCTTTCACATTCCCTTGTTGTTCTCTTCCTTTCAACCTCCTCCTTTAGCTCAGCCATGGGGCTGAGCAGATCATTCACCAAGTCACCCTGGACACCGGTGTTATCCCCGTCACCCTCTGCTAGCAGTGCCAGGCTCCAGCATTCTCTGCAGCCAGGGGCCTGGACACCTGCATGCTTCTGCAGGACCCCTGTATGGGTCGCCATGTTTCTTCTGTCAGGAGACTTTGTCCGGCTTGCAACCATCTCTAGGCCTGCACATGCCTGCCTGCCTCTCTTGTGCGTCCCCCTGCCCCCCCACTGGTCACGCACCAACAAGCATGAACGCAGCTGTCTTGCTGTTCGTGCTCTGAGCGCCGTTTCCAGTCTCGCTGCGTTTAAATCTCCCGTGGGTTCTCCAGGAACCCCTCAGCCACGTCACCCCCTCGGCTTCTCCTGCGAGAGTTGCCGATTTACCTTGATTAGGTTAGAACCATGCTGCACTTGAATAGAACAGCAGTTTAAATTCATCAGTCAGTGCTTTCAGCATTACCAGCATCCACATCACCTCTACAACTTCTGAAGTCATCCTAGACTGAAACCCTTTCTTAATCTTCATTTGCAATTAAGGCTGGAGATGGCCATAACTGTTTATTTCTCTCTAATTTGTCATGCTTTACATCTCTTTGCTTTTAGCCTCCTTTGAACTATTACGATTGTACAACTTATTTCAGGATGAAATACATTTCCATAAGCACAAACGTAATTTTTTTTTGTGCCTTCGTGAGCACAACAGTTAATAAGCTGTAATGGTAAAAGCATCTTTTTTTTTTAACATGCATATCTCCATATTAGAGTTATAAGCAGCTAATTTTTCCGAAGTATGTCTGATATAGCTGCATAAGTGTACTAACAGATTTCCTTGTTCCAAATACAACAGATACTTCTACTACTGGAATTGGACAACATTTCGTTTTATAAGTATTGACGAACACTGATTAGATACCCCAAAGGCATATATTATCTTTATTATCTCTATCATTCCAAAGGCAGAGTTTCAGCTTTACCCCTTTCCTATCCCCGTTTCAATTCCTTAATTTACCTGAAAAAAAAATAAATCAGATTTAACCTGTCATATTTAGTTCCTATCAACAGATGTAGTAAGAAAACTACAACCCAGAATTTAATGAAAGAGGTGGCTGTGAATGGGTTTGCCCTTTGAGCACACCTGACAGGCAGGAAGCAATTACAAGAAATTGGTAATTAGAAAAAAAAACAAAACCAAAAACAAAACAGAAAGATAAAAGTAGCAGGCCTGGATACTGACAGCTATACAACTATTTTAATCCATTAAATTAAGTAGCAGCTTCTTATATCTTACGTTTAAGTGGTGTGTCAAAATTCATCTGCTTCCATTAAAATTAGCAAACAAAGCTTTCCTGAGTGGAACTTACCTCTGTAATAGAAGAGGCACAGATCTGAGAGCACAAACCACCGTTTCTTCCACAACTTCATTCCAGTACTATCCTGCATTAATTGAAGTGATCAAATGAGAACTTTCAGGCTTTTAATAGTAATAGTTCATAAAGTAAACCAGGTGCAATATAACTACGGTGATGTGCTACAAGCCGATTTTCTTGGCTACAATAATTTAAGTAGCTTTGACACCTCGTCACAAACTTGACAACGCAAAGATCACAACCCGGGAAGCCTGAAGTGAATATGATTCAAGAATACGAGCCCATTATTTTAGCATGCTAGAGACTACAAGAGACTACCATCTAAGTTAACTGAAAAAAACATACACTTTTTTTTTCCCCCCCAAAGGAAAAGAGCAACGTAATACTTGGGGTTCATTCTGCTTTGTTTTCTGAAGAAACTTTTGCTGATCTTCATCTTCTACTACTACTCACGTAGCAATTTTTTTCCCAAATAAAGTTTATTTGTAAAGCAATTTCATTTTCTCTTATGCTTATAACCAATTCACACTGTACAACTCGGAATGAAAGACTACCACCACTACTGCAGTGTAAATAAGTCAAAGCATTGCAGCACGCACATCCTTGTTGAGTAAGACTTAATAAATATGTTAATCTGTTCCAAGAAAAGTATGTGTGAATTATCAAAATTCTTGTAGTAAACAGATTTTGTGAGAACCATGAGAAATAGTCTATACTCAAAAACTGTAAGGTGGGGTGGGTTTCATTTTGGGGTTGGTTTGGGGTTTATTTTTTGATAGAAATCAGCATGTTAGCCTCATATTTTAAGCTCTGCTGTCTTTGGGGTGGGGAAAATAAGCTGAATTATGGAGAAGAAAGGGTAAAGCAAACATTAGCTAGGAAATATTATTCAGAAAAAGTCAAAAAACCTTTGCTACAAACATTTTCATAAGTAGAATAACAAAACCCTTTATAGCACCTTCCTTCTGAGGACCTCAGAGTGCTTTAACAAACACTAATTAAGTCTGGAAGCACTATCCATAGCAGTCAGCTCCTACTTCACAGCTGGAAAGGCAGATGTGAGGAGGGGAAACTGCCTTCCTCACCTCCCTGCAAGGTCACTGACTTGGGAGCAGAGTAGGATGCTGGACCTCTGTCCCAAAAAGAAAACAACACATGAACATACAAATCAACTAAACAATGTGAAAATATCCAGACTTCTTCAGAATAAAGCCCTCGGACAGAGTTCTTGAAAAGGCTGTTACACAACCTCACATTTATCCCATCACTCAAAAACACCAAAAGGTTTTTAAGCAGCCACATGTAAAATCCTACCAGCAATCAGACATGCTAAGAATGATCTTTCAGCCTTCTTCAGACATAGCAGAAGCACACCAAACATCTCCGTGCTTCTCCTATTTTAAATTCCTTCCTACTTTCAAGTGCATCCTTTCTGTATCAGTGGATTTATTAATTATTTATTCCTCTCGTTTGTGATTAAGTTGTAATATAGTAACAGTATGTTCACAGTGAACGCCTTCCAAAAAAACAAGTTGACTCTGGGCTTAAAAATTAGTGGAAAAATTCCAGAAGAACAGCATTATGTGCAATGAGATAGCACATCCTGAGTCAAACAAAACTTGCTCTTCTCTGTGCTTACATAACTATGTTAAGAAAATGATCATATTATCAAAAAGAAACCTGCACAAGCTTCCACTGTAATAGTATCTGGTGGGTAAAACTCTTGACTAAATTGCTTTCCATTACTACTACAACATGGAAACATAAAGCAACATCTTGTCTTACATAAACCAATCAAACATCACAGCATTTAAATCTTTTTACACATAAACCCTGTCCAATAGTATGCATTTCAACAGTGAGGCAGACTGAAAACTGGCTGAACTATCAGAGAACAGTGATCAGCGGTAGCAGTGGCAGCCAATTGCTAGTAGTCTGCCCCAGAGCTGTGCTGGATGACCAAGAGGTCCCTTTGAAACATCATAATACTGTGATCTTAAAATACAGCTACTGTTTCTTCATGAGTAAAATAATACAAGGGTAGACTAAAATGGACCTGGTAATATGAACATCTTTTGTAGTGTGTGTTAGATATATGAAAAGACAGCAGAATGTAAAGCCAGATCATCATGAATCTTCACTTATTCAGAAGCAGGCAGCAAAGATAACCTAACACTGATACATGTGCACAACCACTCGTGCTCAGACTTCAATTAAATTTAATTAAAAAAAAATCTAGATAAATATTACTTTACAAATAGAGGGACTTTTTTTTAAGCTGGAAAGTTTAACAGCCCTAAAAGCAAGCAAAAAACCCTTTAATCTTTGTAACAACTTTTCACACTCAATGTTGACTTAGAGGCCACAAGAGTATCTAAACATGGAAACATCTTTTAATAAATAGATACTTCTAGATATTTATATCTGATAGTAATTTTTAAAAAAACTCTGAACAACAGCATCCAGGAAGCTATGTGGGTCATACCAGTCTCTCAGAGGAGGGACAACAAATGGCAATGTAGATTCAAAACTATATATACACATTTGCCTCAGCTGAGTTTAAATAACAAGTTCTTAAAGGGTGGATTCATAAAAATATATGATCTAATCAGTTTTGCTGTTTGATTTTTTTGATCAAATGATTTTAATCTGATTTCCTGAAGAGCAAGAAAGTGCAAGTTGTCTGGTACTGCAGAACAGGAAGAGCACATACTTCAGATTACATTCGATAGGAAAACCTAAAATGATCTCTAGTTTTAAGATGATTATCTTTGAGTTAAGAAAACTGGCACTCCTCTCTCTTTTCATATGTGAAAAAAATTGCTTCATCTCCAATTCGTTATTGAAAATACCAACTTACATTTGAAAAAAAACCCTAAAAATTAAGAGATAAAGCCTCAAAAAACCCCTTTAGAATTTAAAAAACCAATATGCTGGGTCATACATCTTTGTCCCATCATCTCAGCATGCCTATAATTAATTCAGCTATTTACTACCAACATCTGCCTAGACTTTTCAAGCCCTCTGTGTATTGTAGAGGCATATGTATATATATATAATTGTTCCGTGCTTGTCTGATGCCCTTACTCATTTGTAACAGAATGTTATCCAATATGTACCTACTTTATTATCATACCATGTGTCAGGTCCTCAACAGTCTATAGCTTCACTCTGGTATTGCTATAATTGTATTTTACGTAAATGACTGTCTATTGTACACTATGCACCTCACCAAAAATAAAGAAGGGAGTAAAGAGGGGAAGAGTACCTGTTTGTAAAGCCAGCCACGTCTGACAACTGGTGCATTAGGATTTCTTTTTATTGAGTTGGATCTCTTTCCAAAATTATGAACCTTCTTTGAAGATCGTGATGTCTAAATTGAATTGAACAGGTTAAAGAAAACATGACATCAATATCTGTTAAAAAAAAAAAATCAGAACACATTCTCTTTTCTTTAAGATCTTTTTTCTTATATATGTTTCCCTGGGTGATTTCAGACTACAAACTGTATTCCTATTTTTATATAAGTAATTATGGTTCTGCTGGTTTCAGCATTTCCTTCTTTTTTTCTCTGCAGAAAATTTATAGGTAAATCCCAAGACAAGTACTTACAAGGTGTTTTTTTTTTAACAAGAGAAAACAATCAAAAACATATCTAACTTTCTTGTAAGTTAGGTAGAGAGTCTACTAAGCTGTAGAAATAGAAGTAAGACTAACAGAACTATTACTCATCATGAAAAATTACATCATCTGGGCAAGAAAATTTCTACTTTTGCCTGCTCCCAACAGTTGCCCAATATACAAAAACTTGTTCAGATTTCAGCAAGAAACAACTCCCCCTTTCTTAACATACACTTGATTTTTCTTATTCTTTCTTCCCTTTCAAGAACCCTCCACTCTGTGATCTCTTGGCTGGTTTGAATATTCGTTATTTTACCTGCTTGTGCTAAGGTCTACTTTGAAACTTTTGCACTGAAACTCCAGTGCTTGTATCTGCTGTTTAAAACCTTTTACAACCTTAAATCTATGCAATGATCACAGATGATTAAGAGAAGTAGGATAAATAACCCATTTTAGATTTTATCCTTCTACTTAAGTAACCAAAAAAGATTGGAAAAGCCATAAAGAAATGTGCAGCACTTTGCCAATTCACACTTCACTCTTTTCAGTCTACATTTGGAAAGATTGTTCTGCAACTAAATGAGCTGAACATTTACTTGTGGTTTAAATTCTGTAAGAATTGGTGCCACAGAGACCACGTGATGTGATACAGCAAAGTATCCCATTCTGCAAAAGAAATCAAGTTTAAATAAGTTTTTTAAGCTGTGTTCATGGCTCTGCTTCAAATCCACCATTTGAACTGTGACAATATAATTTTGTGCTTTCGCTTCTCCTGCTCTACTACTGAGACTAATCATAAGGTTAAGGAGGAGGGCTAAACAACCACTCATGTTCTGTTGCAAATTAGGGTATGGGATTTCTCTATGGAAATTCTCTCAACAGGCATCTCAGCACTGAGTTGGGTTTTACACATGCTTCAGAGAGAATTCCACAGTAGGTTAAAAATCATAAACTGAAAACTGCAATTTAAAATGATGTGCAGCTTTTTCAGCGATACCATTAATTGAGGAATACAACATAGTTTTTATAATGTGATTCTTTTTGGCTAAGCTATGTGTGCTTGTTTTAAGACTACAATACAACGAAGCAAGGTTGCTTCATAGTTCTTTTTTGAAAGAATCAGGAGGTAATATAAAAACAGAGTGCTTTTAATTTCCCTTGGAGATACAGAAACTTAACTCTGTTTGGAAAGCAAGACATATCAAGTAATTGAAAACCTTATTAAAAAAAAATCTCTCTTATTTTCATCTGAAAATTTCTACCAGTACAAAATGGACAGAAGTTTGTAAAATTTCAAGAGAATTCTGACATCCAACTGTAAAAAATGAATGTACAGAGAACCCATAATAACCTAGACTATGTTATAAAGTTAACTGTGACCATCTCTCTACCTGTACAGCCACTACAGTGGCGTATCACCCAGGAGCCAAGATTTTTATTGGAAATAATTTGTAACACTCATAGTTGCTCTAATATTAGGAATTGAAGCTTCAAAACCTCTCAAAAGTATTCCAGACTTCCTATGCTTGTAAAATGGCTAACACATTAAGGATGCTTCTAAAAACACAACCAACCACAAGTACCACTAATGTCAAGTCTACTAACAAATTCCTTTGGGAGATATAAATAAAACCACAGAAGAAAATCAGTTGTTGTAAACAGGTATAAGCAGTGGTCAATTTCTGTTTAGTTATCTTTAAAAATTATTCAACTGATTAGCCCTAAACAACCACCAGAAAATGCTGACTAACAGGAGCTAAGGTTCTACTTTCCAAGCATTCATCTCCTAAAAACAAAGCTTTTGAAATAGTGTTGCAGTAAGTCAGACAAATTTCCATTTGAAAACTGATGTACAGTAAATATACATAGTCACAGCAATCATTAATATTTTAAGTGCATGTCAGTAACTAGAACAGATAGGAAGAATGAAAAGTATAACAAAAGTTTATCTTCTCAAAATATAATAATTTCCACAGGAAGCTAAAGTGTCAGTAATCAATAGAAGTAGAGAATTTACAATAACTGAGCCATAAGAGTCTCAATTTCCTTCTAGAACACTATGAGACAAACATGCTAAAGGGTATTTTAATCTTCTACTTTGAAAGAGGAATGTGAAAAAAAGCTTGTAAAAAAAACATGCTCCTAAACTGTAATTCCTTTCCTACATTTAACCTGAGAGCTCTTCCTATCTGGTTCCACTTTAATTAATTTTCTTTGTAACTACTGCAATCTACATTGGTATTGCAACTCTAAGTTACCTGGCAGTTTTGGCTTCCTTGGTTGTTTTAGGGTTTAGCTGGGTTTGGATTTGGCTTTTCTAGTTTAATTTGGTTTTGTATTAAACTGGCTTTTCTACATGGACTTAAACATGACCATATGAAAGTTGAGACAGATTTTGTTACTGTTTATCATTCATCTGTGACTCCTTCCCACCTCCTTCCCCCCTCCTCCCAGTAACAGTAATAGAGTCAGACTTGTTAAGTAACAGTTTTCTAATGCAAGTCAAAGATTCTGTTTATCTAATGAAACATTTAAAACAACAAAATGTTTCCAAAATACCCTTAAAAAAACCTTATAATGTTTCCTACCACATAAAAAATAATTTCAAATCAAATTTCCGAAATCAAGAAATTTGCTCAATTAAAGCACATTCCAAAGTTTATTCTCTCCTGCAGGCTGGATTAACCTGACGAAAACCACTTCTCGGGGTTGAAGATTTCAATGACTAACAAAAGCATGGCTTTTTTTACCCTGTTTAAATGTTAACTGCTTGGCAGAATCCATTACATAGCTCTTATCTGTCATCATGGATCAAAGCTGTTGGTATCCTAGCATACTTAAGGAAATTCTTAATTTTGTAGCAAATACACTTTCCTTTCAGAAAATCTGTCCAGAAAATGGAAGAAAAATGCACACAACCACCTCATCAGCTTTATCCAATAAGCTTAAATGTTGATACAACTGAACTCATCACTGGGCTTCTACCTTAACCCTCTGAGAAGCTGGGTGGAGAAAGGAGGATACAAATTACGGTGACCTAGGAATCTCCAGAACTTTTCCCATGGATTTTCCTAGGAAGCCAGGACTTCTACCTCTGGTCCTATGACAGAAAAGCATGTCATCTGCTCTTTAATTTTACTGCAAGGTCACCTTCCATCTCTCCTGCAACTACTTACAAACAATTATACTTCCTCTTATTTTACCTGGGGAAATCTAGTGAATTGTTTGTGATGGAATAATTTCCATAACAATGCTTACCCAGATGTCTGACCAGCCATTCAAGATTTTGCTGTTCACACAGATTAAAGAAGTCAGAATCTATAAACAATTTTAGTATGTGCAAGTCCTAAGATCTGAGATAGCTGACAGAAATTACAGCTTCGGTGATAATTTGTTTTGGTTCCCAAATTAAACATGAAAGAAGCCAAGTGCCCTGAAAAAGTTACATGCTTTGTGTTTCTTTTTCAGTGTAATACTAATATACAGCACTGTCTAGTACCTTGTGGAATAAGAGAGTGATGTCAATTTTAATTTAATTTGGACATAAAGACTTACTCTGCCCACAGGGCTCATTGGATGAGCAGCATAGTCTGAGGTCAGATTATAGTTAGTTGCTTCACATATCATGCTTACTGGTCGCTCCTTCTTTTCTTCAGATGTCATGGCTGCAGCAGTTCTGAAAACAGAATATGTAATAGCACTAGAGCATGCTGTGTGTGAAGACTGCTATTAAAAGGCACCCCTAGATGTAGCCTAAAACACCGTGTCCTAGTTTTCCAACTTGAAAGCAACATACGCCCAATACCCAGCCCCATATAAACTCTTGAGGTCAGATGTGACTTGCATGGATACCTTCTCATGCTGTTGTGTATTCTAGAAAACTAATGCAAAAATAGCAAAACCAAGATATTATCCAACGATTCAGAAATCATTTCAATTGGTCAAGAAAATAACTGATTGAGGAGAAACTATTAGGCAAATGACAGATTAAAAGCATGTAATTGTGCCTAAGTGCTTAAGAAATTTATTCTTTTTTGGAAGATTATTAGATTATTATATATCATTTGCTAACACTACAGAATGACTGACAAGTGGAAATTCACTTACTACATAAACACAGTGCATTTCTATCATGCCTATAATTTAGGCTATTGTTTTAATCTTACAAATTAGTATTACATATTTAATATTATATTCAAATAATTTAAACAAGTAAAACTTGACACATGCTAATCTGACTTGGAAAAAATAAATATTACAATTAGCCATCACTAAATCTAACTTTAATATTGAACAAGTTTTAAAATATGTATTTCACAGACTGAAACAGAGGCCACTTACTGTTCATTCACAACAAAAATACAGTTGTCCTGTGATGGCTGTCCAGTTACTGGATGTTTACAGGTTACTTTTCGTTCATTATGACTGTGGAAGAGAGAGAAGGAAAATTATTAGGCAATAATTTTTTGGTTTTCCAAGTCAAGGGTATAAATGCAGTACATTGAGTGTATCAGGCAAGTGAAAAAAGTTATGAATATTTCATTACAGCACATAACAATGTATGCAAATACACAAATGCATATACATATAAAATAACAGATGATGACAAGTATCAAAAAATCTTCATTAATAATCTAGAAAGAGATGGACAAGATAGGGACTGGGTTGGTAATGGCTTTGAATTTAAAAACTAGAGCAGTAAGAGTGTTACTCGTTCATATATGATTACTGATAATTCTCTCCAGCTGAGTCTGTTCATAAGATTTCAGCTAGACAGGGACAAGTTAAACATAAGACATGAATGACTGTTCTGTAGGGATAAAATATCACTACTGAAAAAGCAATTGTCTTCTAGCTTAGAATATGAAGTTACTAGTTTGAAAAGTTTACGATAATACAGACAAACATTCACATTCAGTGATTAGAAGTGATGAGCTGCAACCACAGTTCTACTTTTGCTGGTGACTTTTTAATTTAAAGTACTCCCCTGCAGGGATCTTGGGACCACTTTCAAGTGGCAGGGAGCCTGCTGGCTGAGGGCTTCACCCTCAGCAGAACAAAATGCTCACTTGGCTGGATTGTGTTCCCCAGAACTGCAGGTGTTGCTAGATCACAGCACCTCCCACAATTTGGAAGAAATTGCCAAAATTCAACAACTACCAGTTGCTGCCTCTCAAGAAGGAAATGTATTGACTTCAGACCTCCAGAGGATGGAACTGAAGAGGAGGCATTTTCTTCACTGCCTTCCAGATACATCAATCAGCTGACAGTTATAGCATGTTCCTGTTGAAGATCAGGGCTTTTCCAGCCCCAGCCTCATGCAGGTGTCAGGGTCTCAGACCCAGTTATGCCGAAAGCACAACCTGAAAGTGTGGAGCTGCCAGCTGGCACAGCAACAAGACTGTCCAACTAGAAGAGGCAAGGGGTGGCTGAACGGTCATCGGCACCTCTGAACCCTCCGGCCCCAAAATGTAGGAAAGAGAGCAGGAAAAGTGCACTTACAAAATTTAAATCTGTTTTGGTGATTAAAAAGCACACAAGCAGAAATCAGACTAAGAAAGGGCGTTGAGTATGTAAGGCAGATGCGTTATTTGGTTATAACCCCCATGCTTCAAAACAAACTCACCTCTTCTGGTTTTAATACATAATGCAAAATAAAACACCAGCATCTGAAATCAGCACTGAAAATTGTAACAGTAATTCCATTTGATAGCATTTACTTTCACAAAGAATACATGACAATAATCTTTTCAATGGAGGGTATCTTGTAGAATGCTATCTCTTTCTTATCACAAGCTCAGCCCTGAAAAATATTCTTGGGCAGAGAACAAACCTGGACAACAACAACAACAAAGTGCTTTAGTTGCAAGGCAGCAGAAGTACCATGAAGAATGGCACCTTATCCTTAACACCTGCTTCTTTTATTGCCTACCCATTTAACCATCTTAGCTTTCAAAACTATGAAGTACAGCTCATCTCACAAGTGTAACCACTCTCTACCCTTCCTGCTTCTTAAAATAACCTAGACTTAATGAGACCATCTTAACATTTCCCCTTCTTAACATTGATCAGGACTTCTGCTCGAGGACAATCAATACTCAGGACCCACTACAGAGCAGGCACATCCCGTATTTTGTATGAGTGCACGCGGCGCACACTGACACAGGACGAAGCCACAGTCAAAGACTGTGAAGGGAGGTCAAACAAGGGGGAAGGGAAAGCAGGAGGGAGAGGAAAAGAAGAGAGAGAGGAGAGGGAGCACCGACACAAACCTATTCAAGAATATGTTGTTTCAGGTTTGAATCATATATCAAGGCAGTATTCCAAAAACATCAACATATTTTTGGACAAAATACAGTTTTCCTTACCACTCACACTGGTTTTGAGATGTGTAGAGGTGTGGCTGACATCACATGAAAAGGGCAAAAAAATATAGTAGACATCTCCTGTGGGATATTCAATGTTTTCTTTCTAGCATTTGAGAGACCTTTATAGTCACTTCCTTCTAAACAGGCGAGACAAAGGAGCAACCACCTCATCTTTTTCTCCAGCTTACATGCGAGTGAAATCTCATGAGTGAGCACTGAAAATTCAGCTTGTACAGTTAAGAACTGTGATGACTATAAATATGTCTGACTGGATGAATAGATTTTAAATACTTCTATCTGAAAACTTTTTCATTACTTATGTGAATTATTGCATTTTTGGCATTAATTTAGCTGACATTTTGACAAGACTCTTCAAAATAGTTGCATAAGGTGTGGAGTAGCTTGGTAATTATTCTCATAATCCTCCCACCTGACAGTAGGTTAAAGTATTTGTTTTAAACTCCATTTGTAGACTACAGAGAGTTTCATTAAAACCAAACTACAATTTGATAGGCACTATCTTCAACATCCAATTTAGACAGTTATTCAGTTACCCATGATTTTCCAGGTCTACACACACACTTAGTATTTCATATATTACACTGTAATACATATCTCATCAATAAACCTCAGGGGAAATAAAGCCAAAATTGTTTTCTTTCTACTGAGAACTCTAATCTCAATTTTAATGCAAACTCCAGTGTGTAATTCAGAGTTTCAACTCTGCATATTTTTGTGTCTGTACTTTTATTATGTGGTAGAGTGATTCACTTTGTCACAGGCAGCAAGAAGCCAGTGTGTTAACTTTTTGCTTATGCAGAGATACAGCCTCCAAGAGGTATATGGAACCAACACTCCTCTTCCTTTTCTCCCCAATCAATTTTTCATATCACATTTTGAGAATGCAGAGTAACTATATACATACTGCTGCACCTATACCGAAGGATAACAGACCTTTATTGTTTCAGCACTCATGTTGTATTAATGTCATGCTAAACACCAGAGTGAAAGATGGAAGAAATTCCCTGTGTATTTTATTAGTATTCATAAGCACATTCTTCAGACTCAGTTTGTGGTGCAAACTGTTCCTCTTTGCTACTGGGATGTGCTGGGTTCCAGAAATGGACAGAGCAGACTAAGCTGACATGAGAGGGAAGCACTCCAATGCAAATTAAAACAAAGCTCTTGCATGTATCAAGATAATATTCTGGTCTTCATTCCAGTAGTGGCCTGGGACAAAGTCCTCCTATAAAAGGATCAAAATGAAGACAAAACAAACCAACAATAAATAAATAAAACCTGCCACAACACATAACACTAACTAACCACACCAAAATAACTCATGAAGGGACAAGTTCTATTTTCAGCTATCTCTGTGCCAGACAACTGATACCAACTTAAAAGCACCAACTTAACTTGACCTCTTTTCTCCAGAATTTTAAAGGTCTCCTTCCCAATCCTTTCCTCTGAACACTGCAAGCTGTGGAATCATTTAGCAGGTAGATTAGCTTTGGCACACAGGCAAGCCCCCAGACCAAACAGTATTTATCTTTTTCAGGTTAGAAGCTGACAGTAACCTTGAATTTGATTCATATTATTTGTCTTCTTGTCTACGCTTTCTCCTTTCCATCCCTTGAGACTCTTAATCTCTTTAGAAGACAGGATTATTTTCCTTATTTTCTAGACATGTTCAAAAAACCTTGTTGTGTAGTTTTAATCTATTCACTAAATATACAGTCAACAAAAACCTTTTTTGATGTCCAAATGTGATCCAGGAACTACAGAAAAAAAGTCTCAAATATATCATTCATATATATTATTCTATTTGTAAGTAGCAACACAATGCATAATTCTAGAAGCAGCACTTGCCAACAGAAGTCCTACAGAAGCAGGATTGTTTGTTTTGGGTTGTTTTTTGTTTTGTTTTTTTTTCATTCTACCTTGTGTTTTACAGGACTGCTGACCCAAATATTCTGTGTACCGATACTGTATTCTAACATACACCAACACAAAAACAGCAAATTCAAAATCCTGTGCAGTTTTTGCCATTTTGACACTGCCATCATCTTTAACAGTACCAGGATTATTTTTTTGTGTAGGGAATAAACTCAGGTAATATTCGGACTGGAAAAAAAAAAAGACAGTATGTAATCCAGTTGTACAAGAGAATGCACACCATTAAAAATGAAGGGTTAGACCATTTTTACTGTGAAAGAGCCGTTCATTCAGAAGTGGCAAGAAAGATCAAAGTACTAGGGTGGGGACAGTTGGTTTGGGGTCTCTGCGTTGTGTGATTTGGTTGAGTACCCTGGCCTCTCTTTCTCAAAAAAAGAGAGAGAGCTGGGACAGAACTCTCAAAGACACATCTGGTTTTCTCCCACTAAAATTAAAACTAGATGCCACTTCAAAGCTTCTCTCATACCCTTTCTTTGAAGACTTTATTTATGTGTTCCTAAATGCTAAGGCCTTCTCATTTGCTCATTCTCAATGTGACCATCAAAGTAAAGGCTGAGCTCTCCTTCACCAAAAGAATACAAACAAAATCATAAACCAGGACACAACTGTCAACAGGCCTCCAGGTCTTTAATTTTGGAAGACTGTTCCTTTTGACAAGTGAACACAGAAGAGCACATTTCAGAAGAATGCTACATGAAGTATCTGCCTCCTATCACAAATACGCAGAGCATAGTATTACTTCTTACGAGAAACAGTTTTATTCATTTTTAAAACACAGGGCAACCAAAAATACCAGAGCAACAAATTAATCTTCTCTAAATTAATACTAATTTTTTGCACTGGCATTTAAAGGTAACTTTCAACTGGAGAGAAATGTTGCAACAAGTCTAGGTCAGCTTTACTCTGCTTCTGTGAAGCACGTCATTCCTGAACTAGGATGGGGGGAGAGAAAAAAAAAGAATCACATCAGCAAGTTTTACCTTTTCCGTTTGATTTCTAATGTAAGAATGTCTCATTTCTAATTGAAATAAATACAGTAACTTACAGTTGTCTACAAAAAGTTGCCTGAATTTGGAAAAAATGTAAGTAAATGCAGCCCCTACACAATGTTAGCAAGGATGTGGTCTGTGGCTGTACCAACTCTTCTATTTTACTAAATCACATTGTACAGCAAATAGCAAATGCAAGCACTTTTTTGTCAGTGCTATCATACCCTACAATTACGAGCCTTTTTTCAATTAAGCTTTTTAAACAACAGCTTTGGAAACCAGGCTGCATGGCTCCACTGGAAAACACATGAGCATGGTAACTTAACCTCAGGGAGTCTGAACAAAAGAGGGTGTAAAGAGACGGCAAGTTTCAAAGCAAAGTGCTGACAGACCTGTGTAACATCACATATGCTGCTAAGAGCAAAGTGTTTATAATCATTTGTGCGTGCACATGCTCAGGAAGGTGTATACAAAAATTCTACTCGTTTTCTTGGCAGACAATGCAAAACCTAAACTATAGTTGCTGTTGCCACCCTTTTTTTTGTCTACTATCACTTCGTTTTTTCAGGCACTATGTCAATTCTGTACACTTTCTTTTAAGCCCTCCTTAGCTACAGTTATGGAAGTATTGGTATCCTTGCTGCTGCTGTAAAGAAAAAGCACCTGGACATTTCTACACAACTGACTGTACACCAGCTTTTCATTTATTATTGATACATATTTTCCAAAAGATTAAGCACCACTGCTATGAAATTGTAAACCTTTCCTTCAACAGGAACATTCTAAACCCAGATTTATCTTCCAATGAAAATACATAAAAACAAAGCCTTTTCTCACTTGAGCAGATACGATTCACATGCTCTTATGCCATACTTCCAGTGTGATTAAGTGCAAATATTAAAACTCATTCAAAATGCTAGGATGAAATACTCTCTAAATTGCATAGACTGTATTACAGATTGAGAAGAAATTAGAAAGAACAACTGTTCTTTCTAATCAAGCACTGCATTTTCAGAAAAAGAAAGGGCTATTGTTTTCAATTTTCCCAGAGTGTGTGGGAGGGTGTCTTTCACTCTCTAGATAACGTATTTGGGAATCGGTAAGAGTTTTAGACCTGGTACGGGTCACAAAAGCCACCTTTAAATACAAGTGTGGCAATTCGTGAGATGTACTTGCCACCATGTGTCATCAATTTGCATAACATTTCACTACATACATTTTAAGCCCGGGGCACAGTACAGTGTCTAATATAGTACCTTGATAATAGCACTGCAGATTAAGAAAATATTCAATTCTGTAAGTATTAGTCTGTAGTAAAAATGACTAATGCATTGTCTGCTGTTTAAGATAGGTTTAAGAAAATAGTGAAGTGGGTGTTGGAAGTAGAACTACCTGTAAGCCATCCCAAGCATCCTTTAATGGCTAGCTACCTGGAAAGCTTCGAAGAAGTAACTTAAGAATTCTGCGTTGAAAACCCACAATCTATTTCCTATAGAAAAATGGAATTTTTGAGTAACATGGTTCAGCAGGTGACTTGTGGCATAGAAGCAGCACTGGATGTTCCAATCTGGCTGCTACTGCCTCTTCCTGTGGAAGACTGACAGTAGATGTCTGATCAGCCACTGCTGCTCAAATGCTTGCTTCTGCAGTGCAGGAGGGATGCTGCAGCTTCTTCTGAAGAGGCAGAAAGGATGAAGAAAGTAAAAGCTAATTTGTGGAGAGTGCAACAAAAAGGTACGGTCAATAGCCGTCCTGATAGAAAGGACAAGCTCTCTTTCCTCTGTAGTAGTTTTGAGACTTACCAGTCTCAAACTACTTACAGCAGTGACAGCCTATAAAGAGTAATTGCAGGAGTTACAGCACAAGTCAACTGTTCAATTAAACTCCTGCTGTAAAACTGCAAAGAAGTAAAGCTGCTCAATTTATCGAGTTACATATATTCAAAAATATATATAAAAATTATTTCAGTAAATTACTAAGTCAAATTCAACAGCAGATTTTTAAGAGACATTTGGTGAAATCACACTGTGTTGCTTTGCAAACCTAGGCAAGCACACGAGGATCACCATCTGATACGCATTAATAGGAGGAGTTAAATACCTTACTTCCCTTAAAAGTTTTCTACCTTTGGCCAGATTTCCAGAGATATTATTCCCTTATCCCATCTGCTATTACTTATGACTACTCTGGTGGAGGTTTTTGGGTGGCTTTGTTTGAACATTATGTGAACCACAGAATTAGTTGCCTATGAAGCCTTTATCTTAGCCAAGATTATACACGAATATAACACAACACAGTCTTCAAATAGCTACATGAGCTCCATCATTTCTTGACCACTTTCCCAATGCTTTAGGAGTTGGCACACCTGCACAAGCACATCTCTAGTAAATGGCCATTTTTATTAAATAGCCATTTCTATTAATAACCTAGTAGAACTTTCTTTTCAAATAAAAAAGTACTTGCATTGGAATACACTATGTCATAATGACATTTGCTCAGTCTGCTGTGAGGGGAAAATGGTCTGGCAAGCTTCTGTAAAGTAAATGTACTATGATCTTGGAAATGCTTAGAAATATTTATTTTAACAAACTGACAAAAGAAAGCAGCTGAAATATTGGTACATCCACTTGTGTGGATGATTTAATTGTGGTACTAATTCAGACACATCCTGCATTTCAGTCTTTCCCTCACAATAGACCCTGTTTTGCAAGAAAAAATGGTAGACAATGACATTTATAAAAATCATTATTTTATAAATGAACAGTCATCACTAGTGCTTTTATCACTGGCCTTCTCAAAGCCATTGTAAGGATTTAATTGAATAATCTTGGTGGTCCACTGATGGAGCATATGCAAATATGTGCACCAGACCTCAGAGGATAATTAGTTGAAGCTTACACCATGTGTGGGCCTGCATTCATCTCAGACAAAAGAGTACAAACTCTATTAAAAATACTCATTGCTTATGACGTAAAGTTCAAGTACAAAGACACACGGGGTATAAAGCGTGGCACTGAACTGGAACGCTGAACGTGTCAGCTGTCATCTCCAAGGTCTGAGGGCACAGCTCAGCCTTGCTCAGCTCTCTTGTTTCTTTCAGTCCATTCAGGTTCAGCTTCAGGAGCTGATGATTTCAGAAAAATAATAATATTCTTGCCTTCAAAGAATAGTAGCAAGTTGGTTTAGAAAGCTCCAGAAGACTAAAAAGTCAGCAACAAATAAAACTGCTTTGGGATTTGTTTGAAATCACAAGCAGAGAAGAAATTCTCAGGATTTTCTCTGTACACACACATCCTTTTAAAAAAACCCAAAACACTCTACATTGTTTTCTTGAAACATCTGCAATTAATGTTCCTGTTTGCACTTGTGTTCTTTTGATCATATTTCAGATTAAAGATTCTGGTGTAGATATAACATATTTTAATTTGGAGATGTGAACACCAATCAGGCATGTGGGAAACCCCGAGAACTGCAAAGAGGCCACATTTCCTCTCTTTTCTCTCATTTGAAATTCGTCATTCCTTACTACTCATCTTGTTAGCTTCAAATATTTCTGAAAACTAGGCAGGCCTCAACACTGCAGCAAATACTGCTTTGCACAAAAACTACCCCTGTATTAGGAGGAAAAACTTTACCGTGAGGCTGAGGGAGAACTGAAACAGGCTGCCCAGAGCGGTGGTGGAGTCTCCTTCACTGAAGACTTCCAAAACCTGTTCCTGGGTGGCCTGTCCTGGGGGACCCTGCTCTGACAGGGCGGTTGGACTAGATGATCTCCAGAAGTCCCTTCCAACACCTACCATTCTATGATTCTGTGATACTCCCCACAAAAAAACACAAACCAAACCAAACCACCAACCAACCAAACAAACAAAAAAACACAACCAAAAAAAACCAAACCCCGAAGAGCATCACACTTTGATGTGAAGTCCTCGCACACCTTCATCTTAAACATCAGCTTAACTCCTTACCAGGGAGGGAATGCAAGGCCAGATGGAACCACCCTCTGTGCCCCTGTGGCGAGTTTACCTCTCAGAGTTAAGTGACTGTCTATGCCTAATTGTTGATGCTAAGAATACATGTCAGCAATTAGCAAAACCAGCCCTTTACAGTGTTGAACAGAGCTTCCATGCTGTTTAATGCTATTAGTCTACAGCATTAATTCCTTGCTTTGATGCCTATGATCAAAAAGCAATGGAAGACCACAGGTGCGTTGAACAAGAAAAGGGCTGAGAAACATGCCATGGAAACAGGCAGAGAAAGAAACCAAAAACAAATGAAGAAACCCAATCCAAAACAAAAATAAAGCAACAAAACAAAATGAAACAAACAAAAAAAAAACCACACAACAACAAAACCAAAATGAAACAGTAAATAAACAAACAAAAAAACACCAAACCCTGGAGATTCATACTCTTTCAAATACAGCATTTAGGTATTTTCTTGTCTGAACTAGCTGCACTACATTGAAAGTTTTCCTTTTTAGAATGTGCTTTAATGCATACAGTCAGATATTTTAAAAGGTGAATTGGCCAAAAGAATTGCTATAAGAACACAGTCATTGAGATAGTAGGCTATCTCATTATTCAATTCACCAGATGAAATTTTAGCACCCCACCTGATCAGGATTTTACAGCCACCACCCTGCTTATATGCAGACTGTCAATCACTTTGATACCTCTTGGTGTTGTATAATCAAACCATTGGCTCTAGAAGTTTGGAAATGTACATTTGATGAAAGTATTTCTTGGCTGCCTCCCCTTGTATTTTCACATCTTTGGTTTCAACACCTACACAGACTGTTCCACATTATCCATTTCTTTCATAAATGCAAAGGAACAACTACAGTTTATTTACAAAATGAACTGTCAGCAGATTTGACAGCTATGCAGGAAACATGAACAGCAAAAAAATATTACAATTCAGTCTCTTAAATCCTGACCCTCACAACTGTATCTTTATCCCACAATATAACTGAAATAACACTTAATTTTTATTAAAAACTATTGCTGACCCAGCAACAGATACCACTTCAGAAAATGGCACACCAGGTTGTCTCTTTCAATTACAGTAATAGGTTAACTGCAGCAGTAGAAAAGAACACTGCCTCCTTCTGAACACAGACATGATGTCTCTGATGACCTTTCCAGCATTTTCTTGCATTAAATTCATACCTCAGTGAGCTGGAAGCTGGGACTTGTTTTCTTTCACAGGTGTTTTTTTTTCTCAAGCTCTTGTGAAACTCCAAGCTGCTGGAGTTCCAGTGTCATTCAAAATCTGCACCTAAACCATCTTTGGTCAACTCTGGTAGGCTGCTCCCTCACATACCCTGCAATAAAATGCTAACAGCATTGGTGATGACTTTTTGAGTTTTAATCCCAACAGCTACAATTTTCTGATGTGAAGCACACACACCTGCCACAGAACACTGAAGTTAACAGAATGCAGGGGCAGTTGTATTACTGGAGTATTTTGAAGTTGTATACAAAATACAGCCCACGACCTGCAATTAGAAGAGAAGCAGCAGAGGCTTCAGTGCCACAGTAAGGCAGGTACGTGCGTGGCTGTCGCACTGAAAGCACGCATGCCCGACGCACATGAACAACTGAGAGTTGCCCTCTGTGCAGGTCTGCAACTTCTGCTTGAAGCCAGGTCTTGGTACTACACTTTTACAACTGCTTCGATAAATCAGCTAGCAGGTCTAGAACAAGCCCACTCCACCCTCAGCTACTGAGCTGGCACCATCAAGCAGTCACAGAAGGATCCAGTTCACACAACTAGAAACAAGGAGTTTTTTCCTGGCTGCACAAGGTGCAGCGAGGGGAGATGGAACTGGCCTTTTTGACAACAGCTGACTGTTGCACTGCTGGAACTACAGCCTCACCTTCAAGCTGGCAAAAGTGATGTTTTTAATGTCAGAGCAGTTCGTCCATACTAGAGGTTTCTAAGTGTAACTTTATGGTAATGAAAAAAAACATCCAGGTGAAGACTCATTTCATAAAGAAACACACTACGTAGAAGTGACAAATCAGTTTATTTCATTACTGTCAGAGCAAGAGGTCAGGGACAAAGTGACACTTGGATGGCAGACATTACACTCGAAGTAATTTCAATGGAGTTTTTTTATATGAGAAAGAAAATCCAATACCACCCTCTCTATTGGGTAGGAACACTATCTTCTGTCAACTTCTTTAGGAACTTGTTTTTCTCATGTTGAATTTGGCTTCTAAAGGACTAGTAAAATCATATCCAACAAGATAAATTAACTACAGTTTACCATATGGAGCATCACTCATTTCTCCTTTTACCACTAGAAAACATGAACATAAGGAAGAGATTTGCGAAGCAGTGAATTTTCATATGAAACCCAGAAGTGTAAACTCCTTCCCTCATTTTTTTTTTTTTTCTTTCTGGACTACACATTCTAAGAGAAAAGCAGATTTTAGGCTACATTTCAAGACTATAAAACATTTTTACAGTATCTCTCACTTTATAGAACATTTCCAGAATCAGCAATTTTAGAGATATTCCAAACCTATACAGTAACTCTGCTATGCAGAATTTTTACAGATCTCCAGCTACTTGGTACAGTTCTACATGTCACGTACCGTCTGACATGAAATTACCTTAAAGATTCAAGCAGAGTTTAGATCACAGAAGAGGTATAACAGACCAAGTATAACTTCTTTATCAGCCTTTTTTTGTGTATGCCTGCTCTGATCAATATAGTAATGAAACCTCTAAAACAGGCTACTGTCTGGAGCCATATGTACAATAACGTTACTCCTTAATGGTGGACATTACTATAAGGAAGTCATTTGAAGAAACAGCCTTTGAAAATCTGTATCATGCTTAGGACTGACCATTTGGTGAGAATCGACGTATCCCAAAGTAACACCGGCCTTAAAGACTGCAACTCCACCACCAAGGTCTTCACTGGGTAGGATTAACTACTAAATGTGAATATTATTAATTTTCCTTCTATCCCATTTGAGTCTTATAAAGCAAGGGTCAGGAATTTTAACAGGGGAAGGTTGTAGGGGTGGGGGAAAAACAATTCACCAGCAATTTCTCATTCCACATGAAAAATGGGCACAAAGTAAGTCTTGGATACTGAAAACACAATGTCACTGGAATTACTCTTCCACAGAGTCTGAATGTAGGAAGTTTGGTCGTATTCCTGCCTTACACTGGGAGGTTTCCAGATGTCTGTGGACTGACACGTGTGCTAACACTCAATTTGCTCCTGTTCCCTGGCTGCTCTGGGCAGGGAGTTGGAGAATGCTTCGCCAATGACAACTCAGAAAAATAGCCTGCTATGGTCTCCTCCCTCTTCATGTCCTTTCCCTGGTGATAACTGAGGTAAAATGTCCAAATGAAACAATTCAATCTACGTTATGCATATTAAAGGAGCAGAAATGCACAAGGCAAAATATATATTGGTAGATCAACTTCATATAACCCACCCTGTTTTACTTGGATAGTTCAGCACTGAAAGTGACTGCTGCTGCTACTTAACTAAATTTTTAATGATGTAATGCTAGATAAAAGTTTGATTCCACAGTTACATATTTTTATAGAAGCAAACATGCCCTTCAGAAAATAAGTGTTTTCAGTATTTTGCAAGAAAATAAAAAAAGACCATTCCAGAAGATGATGACAGATCAATGTATGAGGCAAATCAATCAAATGTTTAAGGCCAAGAAATAAATTCATGAGCTTTACCAAAAGCAAGTGTGAACAAGTGGTAATGCCTTGCCATGAATACAATTCATACTTTCCCTCATTAGGCACAAGGTATTTTGAAGAGTTTGTTCACTGCTCAGGTGAAATCAGAAATTTGCCCATTCCTCCTCACCCACAAAATAAACACTATACTTCAAAGCTTTTGAAATTTTCAGTCAGGATGATAGCTTTCACTCTTCTCAAGAAGGAAATTAGCTTCTAAAGCCAGATATGGGAAAATAGCGTACACTGCATGTTCACAGTCTGTATTCCTCTAGGAATCATATTCTTCACATAAAGTAAGAGTTTCAATACTAGAAGAAATACATTCAGCTCCCCCACCCCCAGTAAAATGTGCAGATTGATACAACTGTTTCATTTTAGAAGCAAAGCCAGAAGTTTCTTTCAAACATTTGGCTTGGTGACATATACCTTTAAATATATTAATATACTCCTCTTTTAACTTACATTAAGTAGCCACACATTTTGATCAAGATATACTTTACGGTTCAAAAAACACTTGCTCACATTTAATCTGCATCCTTCCCTCCTTTAAAAAAAGCCACCCTACTAATCTTTCAAGAAAATGGGAAACCTATGAGCCAGACTCTTACTCCTATAGGTAGGAAAAAGTAACTGGAAAATAAAACCTCTCTATTCTTTTCCATTTAATACTACGTTCAGTAGGGTTTATGTATGTCAAAAAGCATAACACATTTTAAACATCTTTGAAGGCAGCCTGATATAGCTGCCTATAAAAATCTATTTTGGCTAATCCCAAATGACACTAAAAAAAAGTGATAGAACTGGTAATAATATTTAACTTGTAAAGCTAAAAAAAAAATAAACCAAGTAGGTATGATAAACATTAAAATTTATCTAAATTCAACATTAAAATTTATTTGGAAGCTACAATGACATAGAAAAAAGATCTATACGTGACAATATGATTTTAAAAGCATTTCCCACAGCTCATTGCTTTCAGTTCTGGGTTGGAAGCAAACCCAGAGCACAAAGAGTCAGAGCTACAAAGGAGCTTTTATGCTAATAATAATCTGCCAAATCACAAGGATCATAAATATGACATCAATTTGGTACCTGCTACATATCATCACCATGCTACTGTATCATAAAAATGGTCAGTTGATGCTTTAATGAAATTATCCAAAGCACAGGCTTCTGAAAGCTAATATATTACACTGATGTAGTTACCTACAGCTCTGATTCAGACCATCTAAATTTGGTCTGGAAATTATTTCCTGCTGGAAATCAGTCTCTAACTTTTACCAAGATGAGTTTCAATCCTCCCCAGTCTTCAAACATGCGAAGAAGATATTTTTGCATGTATTCATCCATCAAGACTTGTCATCCTTAAAGAAAACACCAAAAGAAACCGAAACCAAAGTGACACAGCAAAACCCTTGCAAAATACCTCTGTGTAGACAGATGTACTGTAATTTTACAGCTATAACGTGGAAGATTGTCATCATATTAAAATATAAATCTTTCAGAATCAGAATCTGCCAAGATTTCCACATGTCACAGTATTGCAGCACTTTTACAGTTAGACCTTTAGGTGCTAGGGAGGAGAAAAGAAGGCATGTTATTTTATATTTCTTCTGTGATGAGAAAACAATCATGAGGTGGAAACTGAAGTGTATTTCAAGTTATTTAAAACTTAACCTACAGCCAGATACAGTTTTGTGCACTGAGGTTTGTTAGGTTTTTCTAAATAATTTTTATGCTGACTGATTTTGCAGCGCAATATATGACATTCATATAGGAATAAACATACAGCTTGGCAGATGATTCCCAAACAGATACATACACTGACTGGAAATGCATCTGGTTTTCCATTTGTTTCCCCTCTACAGGCATATACAACCACCCAAAATAACACTTGAAAGATGGTCACCTATTAAGACAGCCATGTGAGCTGTATGTTAAAATAGAGTAACTTGGAAGTACCTATTTGGAGAGTACTTCCCACTCAGTGTTGCAAGTTAATCAAACAAGCTCAAATTCCTATTACATTCAATATTTTAGACGTGATTTAGTAGACAAGCACGTCTGAATAAAAATCATGGCAATTATATAGTTACAATAAGTCAGTAAACACTTCTACTTAAAATTACATATCTATTTAAAATCTTGAATGGTATAAATGTCTGCTACCTTGCATAAATTGTGAATTATATGTGAATTATATTCTGAATTAAGACCTTAAAAACAAAGGTGGAAGAATGGCTTTGCTTGTGAAGAAAAACAGTTGTTAAAATGTATAAGAATTACTCACCAGTCTCCAGGGAAATTCATTTTTTACCAAAAGCTTGATACATAACAACAAAAAATGCGTAAGGATGTGAGGTACAACCCTTTCCTCTTGGAAGCTGCTCCCCAAAGAGTACTGCACAACTCTGACCCACAGAAAAAGAAACTTAGCTGTCAGGATTGCTAGCCTCTGAGAAAGCTGATACCAGAGTGATGTCATATACTTCTGAAATGTTACTGCAGTTCCAAATTATCGACTCTCTTCTACCAGTAAAATTGCTACCTCTAGATGATGGAAGAGAAAACATTTAACAACAGCATCAAGATTCAACAGGAGCCAATAGTACAGGTTTTTAAGATCATATCATGGATTAGACAAAATGTTACAGTCAGAAAATGAAATTGAACAGATGCTGGCTGTGCTACCCAAGTATGCTCTTCTAATTTATCTTCAACCTGCAGAGTTTTCCTTTGTTGCAGCAATATTCATCACAAACATAAGGTAATATATATCCCTAACCAATAAAAAACCTGTTATAAAATAGGCAAGAAGGGAAATGGCCTCCTGTGTGCACACAGATGGTTCTAACCCGAGTAGCCACCTGTCCCGTGGCTACTTCTGTGGTAAAACACACAGAAGTCTGCACTTCACCCAGACTTTTTTTTTTGGTCCCTTTTTTAATGGGTCCATCGCCTGACAAAGGTCAAAAGACAGCAGAATCAAAATCTGATTAAGCAATGTACCTATGCCAGTTAATACCAAAAGTTTACCAGCATGATCAATTCATTCTAAGAGAGATTACAGGAATAAACCTCACCCACCCAAGCAGTATGAAGTAAGACAGGACAACACTACAGAAAGATGATTCTAAGCTGTTGTCCCGGTTTGAGTGAGAACAGAACTAATTCTGTTCAGTGATTTTACTTTCCATCTCAGTTCTTCTAACCAACTGCACTGTCTGAAGTTAGCAGCCTGTTTTCACAGGCAGTGTCTGTTGCTGGCAGTGTTATCGGTGGTCAGAGTTACTACCAAGGGTCTGGGTGCAGACCAAGGCCACTGCTGGATCTTGTTCACCACCTTGGGTGTGCAGAAACTGAAAGGCGGCATCTGCAGGGAGGAGTGAACAGGACAGGGGACCCCAAACTGACCAATGAGGTATTCCATATTTGGTATAAAGCTGAGGGATCATGAGGATCAAATCTCTCCCGGATTCTTTGTTACTTCTTTGTCATCTGGCATCTGAGGAGGACTCCGTCCATTCTGCCTTTGATCCTGATCTGTGTGTCCCTGAATCCAGTACCAGCATCTAGCTCCTGAACACCGTTCCTGTCTGCCACTGGGCCCAGTCTGGGACTTTCCCGGTGGTTGCTCCACAGCATCAGTAGTGACAGTGATGTAATTAACACCGGGAGAAGCTGGGTTTGATACTGGTTTTATATACATTTGCATATATTCCATTTTTTTTAATTGTTATTTTCATTTTCATGAAAGCTGTTCTAGTTTCCTTTACTAATCACAGAGTCTCTTATTCCCTTTCTCTTCCCCTTTGGGTAGGGAGGGGGGTTAACAGAGAGCATCTGTTATAGGTCTAGAGGGCTGCCCTGACCCTAAACCTTGTAGGTGTATAGCTAAAACACTAGGAAAGTAAATACTTGAGGCTCAACAAACAGATAAAAGCTGTCTGAGATACGTAAAAATACAGAGTTTTAAAATAAGGCTGACCTTGTTCATGTGAATATGCGAGATCACATAACTTTTCCATGTCAGAAAGAGGCTGGCTTCCAAATCCACAAGTGCTAATCCTTAAGGCAAGCGACCTATTTTGAAGCAACTTCACCTGTCACTTCGAATAGCAAAAGTCTGGAGTGCAAAACTTCAGCAGAGCTGTTTCTAGAAAGGTATGGAGTATGAGACTTAAATCCAAAAATTAACAATCCAAAAATCAGTTGGAAAATTGAAGAGTTTTACCACTGATTGCATGTTAAGTGGTTAATACTAGAGATGACACTTCGCTTTCTCACTTGCTTGCACATTTCACATACCAAATTGATCCACTGCTTGACATTAAATTGGCAATCTTTTCCTCCTTTTTTGTTAGCATACAACAAACTTTATAGAAGTAATTAATCTCCTGCTAGTTCCACGGTATTTATGTGCCTCTCTTTGCAAGAGCTGTATTATTTTCAGAAGAATCTACATTTCATTAATATCCTCCAGCCCTAATTTCACACTGAAGATTTAATAAAGTATTAGCAAATGATGTTTGAAGACAAGGACAAGCAGGACTAAGGCAATTGGAATGAAGAACTGCCAGCTTTGAGACATGGTAGCTTAACATCAGGTATGGGCTAATTTTGAATGAGTTAAAAACTTAGCTCTAAATTACACAAACTTTCTGCTATTGTCCAGTTTTCAATTTCAGTAAAAAGCAAAAATTACTTCATAGCAAAAAGATAACTCCCCACCTCTGAAAGGGCTGCAAATTCAGATAGAACCCAGTGCTGAAACATTATAATTTTAAACAAATAGTTTAATGTCACAAAAAAAATTAGATAGCTGAGAGTAATCCTGAAAATCTATACCCAAGCAGGACAAGTGTTCACAGTTTGTCCCAGCTGAGCATACTATCCCAGAAAGTTATGGACTGTTCCAGTAAACCTAATTTGCTATTTTCAGAGTAAGAAGAAAAAGTTTTTTCTTTATATTGACTTGACTGAAAAACAAAATAAGAACAACATAACTGGGTCAAAGGAGCAGGAGAAAACAAAACTGCTCTGGGCATGTATATATGCAGATGACCATATGGCAGCCTTATCGAGATTTTCCATAGAATTTAGGGCCTTATGCTCATGTTATTACTAAGGTCTTTGGACAACTGGTTTAGGGAATATGCTTCTGATGAATGCAACAGGCTTTCTTATGGACAGTCTCACAACAGGTGCTGTGCTATAGAAAATTTTTAAGTCAAAAAGACTTTTCCATAAAAATGAGACTCACACAGAAATATAACTTGGACAAGAACACTGGTGGTCATCAAGTTCAACCCCAAGCTCAGAGAGAAATTCAATACCAGATCAGGTTGCAAAGACCCTTGTCCAGATGAGTTTCAAAAACCTTCAAGAACAATGATTCCACAACCTCACTGTGCTCAACAGCTTTGTGGTTTGTGTTGTGTCCGTGTCTGTTCCCTCCCCCCCATTTATTTTTATTTTAACCTGCTAAAATGTACTTTATTGCAGTTTATGACCATTGCCTCTTGCCCTTTCTTCATGCACTTCTGAGGACAGCCTGTCTCCTCTATGAAGCCCAGGTAGGTAATAAAAAACTGCAGTTATGTCCCTGCTTTTGCCTTCTCTTCAGGCTAAGCACAGCAGTCCCCTTCAGCCTCTTCTTGTACATCATGCATCCTGGTCCTGTAACTACGCTAGTGCTGGACTCACTCGTGTTTGTTTCTCCCTCTTCTACTGACATGACCAAAACTGGACACATTATTCCAGAGATTCTCTTAAAAGTGATGAACCGAGGGCAATAAACACCACTCTTGCTCAGGCAGCATAATGTGTGCTTAGCCTTTCACCATTACAGCCTAACACTAACAACCAGCTTGCTGTTCACCAAGACCTGCAGGCTGTTTTCTGGGATGCTGCTCCTCCACCTGCACATTTGCCTTTGCTCAACTTCAGCATGTTCCAGTCTGCTCACTCCTCCGGTTTGCTGAGGCCCCTGTGAATGACCACCCTGCCCTCTGGCATACTGATCCCTACTCCCAAGGGTGGTGTTACCCAGGAAATTGATGATGGTGCATTCTGCCTGACTGCTCAACTTGCTGATATGTGTAAAAGAGTTTCAGCCCCAGTATCAACTCCAAGGACTTCTTGTAAACAGCCACTCGTTTAAAACTTGAAACTATTGATTGCTGCTCGTTAACCACCTTGTATACAATCCATACACTCTACTTTCTTTCATATACATGAAACTACAAAAGCCTTGCAAAAGATGAGAGGTTTCCACTGTTTCCCCCCCTCACTTGAAGAGGCAGTCGTTGTAGAAGGTAGTCAGGTTGGTCAAGCTGAGATTTTTCCTCAATACACCCACGTATCAAGGGTGATTCCAATTATTTTCTAGTCCTTCATAAGCCTAGAAATAGTTTCTATGACAGTTTGCTCCATTATATTCACAGGGAAAGTGGTGGAGCTGACCAGTCTTTAGTTCCCTGAATTGTCTGTCTTGATTTTCTTTTGAAAACACTGGTATCTGCCTTTTTCCAGTCATTTGGGTTATCCATACTGTTAAAAACAGTCTCATGGTGATATGTGCCAGCTCATTCAGCACCCTCCAATAGTTGTGTTCCTAGAATATGAATCCATAGTTGTCTCAAATACCAGACAGAAAGTAACTTATAACTGAATGTCCTATTAAAAAAAGTGAGGGAGGAGGGCCTTACGAAAAAAAAAAAAAAAAAAGAGGTGAAACAACAAATGATACTGTAGGAAACACATCACTGGTCCTGGCTGCACCCAAACCCAGGTTGTTGGTATGCTTCCAGCAGAATACTGACTGTATTCTGCTATACCCATGAAATTGCTGGATATATACAACTGAAACCACTGATGTGTTGTGCTAGTATTTCTGTAAGCTTGGCTTAAACTCTATACACCATGAATAAAAAATATTAATGAATTTTGAAGGAGGAATTTTGACTGCTTGCTGTTGGCAGAACAGACAGAACAAGTTTTTCCAAAGGGAAAGCCTAACCTTGGCTTGCAACTGTAACTTCTTGTTTTGTTCCAAGCATCAAACAGGTTAAAGATACATCAAACAGGTTAAAGAAACACAATAAAACCAGCATGCACAACGAAAGTTACCAGTCCAGCAACCTTAGCAGGGAAGGCAAGGCTTCAACACCCTGTGAGACACTTTTTCTCAATTACAGTAATATATAAGCATTGACAAAGAACCTTTAATAAGCCTGGGAATAAACAGACAGCATTTAGAGTTACCAGTCTTTCCAGAATAGCATGCCTGTAATATCCTACATGTATACAGCCTTTGATTCTATGCATTTAACCCAAAAAGAAACAATGAAAATTAATTCATTACCTCCTTTCCAATGCTTTTAGGGGAAGGAAAGGGTAGTTTTAGATTTACTTCTGGAAGCCCAGGATTAAAGCAAGTATCTGGTTAAAGCAACAGGCTATGCACAATTTTTTTTTTTTAATTATACATTTTTCAGCTACAGCATCTTCAGTTAAAGCAAACTGCACCCCAATCCAAGTGATGCAGTCAGTCACACTGCACTCTTGTGCTCAGAGCGAGCTTGTATTAGGCACAGCTGCAAAAAAAAGTTTCAGAGAAGAATTTTAGTGACTGCTGTTGGCTTAGAGCACTATATACTCTTCATACCAGTAATAACGCAGAGGGTATTTTCTTCCCTTCCTTTTCTAAAACACAGCTGGTGTTTAACCCAGTCCAAATTCAGAATGCAACACTTCAGGGAGAAAAAAAAAAAAAAAAGAAAAAGAAGAAAGTAATCATTATACATGATTGTCTAGGAATTTTATTCATTGCAAAACAGATTTTCAAGCGTGTGCCAGACATGAAGGACCCACAGTCTCCCACAGTTTAGCACTAAGACCTGAAACTTCTGAAACACAACAAATCCTCTTAGGCTATTCCCTGAAGCCTATGACAGTCTTCTGCTCCCCCCAGTGGCAAAAATAAATAAATAAAATCCAGGAGAGACCACTAAAAGAAGCATTATTTGCTCCTCCACTACTGTTCTTGAAATCTCTTCAAGAGCAAAATTTCTAGTACTTGAAGGAAATTGTTGCTTTTAAAGAAGTGAAAAAAAAAAACCAACCAAAACAAAAACAACCAAAACCAAACAACTCAGAAAACCCCAAACAGTCTGAATCAACATTCATCTTGAACTTGTATTGATGCAAAAAAAATTACAAACTGATGAAGTAGTTGATAATGAAAGCAGATTTTAAATTGATATCTAATCTCATAGCTGAGAGCCATTTTCTCAGGTTATGATAAAGGGCCGTCTTTAAAAATAAAATTATTTTTGATAGAAGTATTCACAACAATCTTCTGTTTCAAAACAATAAACCTCACAGAAAGCTGCTGCCACACAGGTATCACATCAGCATTCTGATCTATCCCCTTTTATAAGCTTCAAAAAAAAAAAAATAAGTGAGCATTGTAAGAGTAGTATTTTCTGATAGGTGAACCAAATAAGGATTAAAAAAATAATTCTGACATCGAGTGCAACTTTGAGGATACCTCTTAGATATTATCTTAGATATGAGATATTCTTTTAGTAAACACTCATGCAAGTAGCAGTCTTCAAGCTTGAGTACAGGAAGTTCTCTCAACATGAGGACGAACTTTAAGGGTTACAGAGCACTGGAACAGGCTCCCCAGAGAGGTTGTGGAGTCTCCTCTCTGGATGCATTTCTGAGTGATCTGCATTAGTTTTGTCCTGCTCTGGCAGGGGGGGTGGACTCAATCATCTTTGGAGTTCCCTTCCAACCCCTAACATTTTGTGATTCTATATTCAAAGATAGACTGCAAAATTCTGTTTTTTCAAATATATTTGTCTTATAGTAGTGGCATTTAATATGACATTTAGCCTTGTCCAACAACTAACCAACCTCTATTAAAATTTTGTACGCTACTACGGAAAACTGACTTTTAACCTTAAAGTCTCAGAAATCTGAAGAAATCTGAGGAAGACAACAGCCATGCAGCCATGGAAAAGCAGAAGGGGTGTGATGGGTGAAGTCTAATAAGTGTTTAATAAAATTACAAAATTTCTCACAGGAATGTTGATGTATTACTGAATAGCTTGATGTGAGTGATGAAACCTCTTGTAGGTTAGCAAATAATACGCAACTTGTGGCAACCCTCTGACAAACTTCTTTTCAGTTTTGTAACAAGAACATGGAAGGACTGTCCTTTTGGTCAAGATAGTGTATTGTCTAAACTACACACTCCAGGGAAGGCCCAGCAGCAAGCAAGCAGGTGGCACAAATTCAGATACATCACGATGAATGACATCGAAGCCAGTGTCCAGTGCAGTGACTGAAGATTTTTTTTTACTGGTTGTATTAACAGTAAGATACAGCCAAGTAGTCTGGATGGGTTCAAGTGCGCAACAGTTAGAAGTTGAAGTTTGTATAGGGAACAGAGAGGAGGACAGGAACCTTCAAGAAAATGACAGAAGTAGATAGACGAGAGCAAGTCTGCAGGTGACACCAATTTTTAGGGTGGATGCTGCCATCCAGAGGGACCTAAACAGACCGAAGGAAGGGGCCACCTGGAGCCCAGTGACACTGAACAGGACTGAAGGCAGAGCCCTGCCCTGGGGAGAAGAAGCCCCAGCAGCCACAGGGGCTGGGGCCTGCCTGCTTGGGGAGCAGCTCTGTCAAAAGTCCCAGCAACTGGTGGGCAGCGAGCTGGGCATGAGCAAGCTGGGCATGAGCAAGCAGTGCCCTGGCAGCAGAGATGGCCAGTGGCCTCCTGGGACATATCAATGGAGACATGGCCAGTAGCTCACAAGAAGAGAGGGCTCATCCCCTCTGCTCAGCACTTGTTAGGTCATATCTGGAAAATCATATTCACTTCTGTTACCTCCCAACAGAAAAACAGACAGATAAGCAGAGCAGAAGGCCACCAAGATGGCTGAGGCTGGAGCAGCTTCCCTGTGAGGAGATGCTCAGGGAGCTGGGCTGATTCAGAGGAAGAGATGGCTTCGGGGGTCCTATTAGCAGCCTGCTTGTACCTACAAAGAGGGTATCAAGACAATGAAGCCAGGCTCTTCATGGTGGAACACAACAGAAATTGAGCGACAACAGAAAAGAATGAAAACCAGAGAAGTTTAGACTGCACATGAAGAAAAACATCTTCATGCATTGACATCGTATGTCAACCTGAAACTGAATAATCCTATGATTACTTACCAGCCACCTTCAGTATTTCATGCACTGAGTGAAGTGAGATACTGAACTCACATTTGAAGTTTCAAAACAAGACTTCAAACACTGTATTTAAGTAAATCAATTATCAAATCTCTCTGGTCCAAACTGAATCCTTTCTAGGTATGTACAACTTAAGAAAGTTAACTTAAAACTTAGTTCTTAAATTTACCAGAGGTTTTAAGCAACCCAAAAATTCTCTAACATTGGTATTGAAAGCTACATATATGCTGTGCTTTTAAAAATACTGTGTAATGTTTACACAAGCTCAAAGATATATAATACATTAGAGCAGCCTCCAAGGATGTTACCATTAATGTTTTTAAACTGCATCTAAACAACTTCTAGGTTGGAATTTTTCCTCTTATTTCCAAGGATTCCTCTATCACCCCTTTACATCTAACACAGAGAAGTAACAACCTTCATTATTTTTGCATACTTTGAAGTTCTTAGGTGCTATTAGGTCAAAGTCTTTGGACTGCTATGAAGTGGTTCTAGATCCTTCATGTCCCTCATTGATCCTAAGGGACAAAGCACCAATTCATCTAGGAAGACAAAACACAACACTGACCAATCCATCTAGAAAGACAATGTTCCGTCAGTAAAATGAATGCTATTCACAGGGGTAATCACGTCAAATGTTGACGTTAGCATTCCTACAAGCTGCTCTGAAGCCAGCAAAGCAAGGTTTACACGAGGATTGCTATCTTTTGTTACACCTACTGACAATGCTGGAAGCTTACTAAGCAAAAGTCATTGTTCAATCTTGAAATAAAGGCAACAGTGCTCACCCACTCAGGAAAGCTGAAAACTATCATGCTTGGTTGCAGTTAGGTATATTTATCAGGCAGGCTCAGAAGAAAATGAGTTGAGAGACCAGTAGAAGGGAACAGGCTTATTTTTTTTTTTAACAGATCTCTTTTTTTTTTCCTTCCCATAAAGGGAAAGGTGGTAAAATGTTGGGATCAGCTGAAATGGACAAGAAAATTAAGTGGTATAAAACCACCAAGTTCATCAGTTTTAAGATCTAATAGATTTCTGCATTGAAATGCATTTTGCAGACTTTCCTTGAGGATTAGGACAGCAGTACAAGAAGTAGCTTTGTACAATTTTTTTTTTTTCTCTCCCGCTTTCTTTTAACTATTTTCAAAGTGTTCATACAGTGGTTGTTTAGCTTCATTGGCACACTTTCCATTAGTATATTCCATTGAGGTACATCAAACAAAATATTATTAGATCAGATATTTTGATATCTCAAAAATAATTGGGCTATCAAATATTCAGTACTCAAGTCTATGAAGAAAATTTTTTTCCTATAACTATAGGAAGATTCACATCCCGAACAGTTCAGCTCTTTGCAGAATAGATTCTGATGATCTACATCTTTGGCTACACAAGTGAATACTGCCTGTCAGAAAACATTAATTGAATGTTTTGACACAAACAGAATTGCTGGTAATCATTCCCCATGCTCATAAAGGATTTGGCACACTCTGAAAAACCATCTAGTTAAAAGTTAAAAGCTTCTTTATCCTACATATTTGGGTTCTGTTTCTAACACAGAAGACACGATAAAGTTGTCAGTAACTTTAAACCATAGCATCTGTAAATTATAATTTCTGCCTCCAGAATAAGGACTGTGGTGTCAACAGAATCAGCAAAGGAATCTACTGTCTTCAACTAATTTACTTTCTGTACCCACAGCAGCAGGGTTTCACTGATTATTTTCACTTGTTTCTGTAATTCTTCAATTAGACTTCTATGTTCATTCTATACGAGAAAGCTGTAGAGAACTGAAAGTATATTTACCAGTAACAATGCCTAAATTTTTCACAGTAAGAATGCTACTGGTGTGTGCAAAAGGTCCCAGAAGTTAAAACCAGAAAAAGTGCACCCTATTTGCAGACAGACTGAAATGTTTTTCATTGAAAAAGTGTCCAATCTTCTAAACTGTAAACTTTACCTCAATGCCACAGAGATATCAGAGCTTTGTGAGAACGAGCTGGAAACATTTAAAAACTCTCAAGAATATTTTTCATCTAATGTCTTTCAAGGCAATATCTCTACTATTTTTATTTAAACTTTGAAAAAAGCTAACAATTATGGAAGCAAGAAGAGGAAAGAAAAAAAAAAACCCTAAGAAAAAACAAAAAAGCCTGGGAAACTAAAAAGTTTTCTGCACCAAAAAGTCTAGAAGTGTTAGAGGAACTACAGTGTGGTTGTGGTTAATGTAAAGTACTGTCTACACTATACATAAACACATATGTACACACCCCCATGCACACACACTACAGCGACTGACAACTCTATGTTCCTATTCCTTTGACTGCCGTGTTATTACTCTTTTATGTAGTTCTCAGACTTTTCTAACTTTACATAAGTGCACTAGAAGTTTTCAGAAGTTTTTATGTCAAACTAGAGGAAGGGACCGCAGTCAGAATCTCTCCACATCACCAACACAGTTGTCAGAAGATGACACATTCCTGCTCTAATAGAAGTGTCACTATAACAAAATAATCTAACTTTGCTGAAGTCTCACACTGATTAATGTATTTAATAGCTCTTCTTAGCTGATTTCAACAGAGATGTTAATGAAACGAAACAAAACAAGCAAACAAAATCTCATCCAATGTGTCAAATTATTAATCTGAATATAAACTGCAAACAGGAATTGTTACAGGACACAGCAAGGACAAGAACACCTTAGTGCTCAAGGTCCCCGACTGATGAACTTAAGGACCTTAAACTCACCATATTACAGGGCAGTGCCACGTTAAGACACCAGAAGGGGCTGTGAGCAAAGCTGCGATTTTCTAGATGGGATAATGCAAAGCTAGTAACTGAAATCTCAAAACCAGTCCAGCCTCGTGAGAAAAAAGTTTCTCTGGGGCTATCTGGCTTTTCTCCCTCTGAGGCCAGGTGCAACTTTGCGCTGACATGCATTTCTGTACCCGAGGTATTGCACTGACAGTCATTCAGGGATCACAACAACTACCTATAAGGGATATGCCCTTTGGCTTCACTTTCTGCTTCTGTAGACTTTCTACGGGACCTTGGTTAAGTAACCCTCTGTTTCCACTTCCAATTTGTACTCTCAGGATATGAAATACTCCCCCATCATTAAAGCAACTAAGTGCAACTGAAACTGTGAGATACTAATGCTGTAATGGAAGGCTTGGGGAATGTTCTGAATGCATTCTGATTGAAGCAGTCAGAAATTAAATTCAGCATAAAGCTATCAAGTGCCAGTTTTAAAAATCAAACTCGCTAGGTCCAGAAAGCAGTTAAGAAAGGTTTCAACTGCTTAGCAACAGGAGTACTCCAAAGGGCTCAAGTTTGCCATCCAGTAACCGGTTTCCCTTTTCCTCTTGACCGGTGTCCATCTATGGCCAGCTACATCTTAAAATGTATCTTAAAGAAACATCTGTAAGATCTAACTTTAAAGATCTGGTGAAATTCCATGGTTCTCATAATTATTTCCTTTGATTCACAACACTGCCTCCCTCCCTCTTCCCAAATCCTGCCTCCCACTGGCATTGCTGTGATGGTCTGAGCTGCAGCCAGACTCTACAAGACAGGTAACTGAAGTTGCCTCTGCAGGAAACGTATTACGGCCAGAACCACACAATACCTTGAGATACTTTCAAAGGCAGCACTAAAGTACTTATTTTGACAGCCTCAACATGAGAGCTACTAAAGATATCTGTCTTTTATTTGCTCAGAGAGAAAACAAATGTACTGGGAAGTGTGGGATGAAACAGATGGCATTACAGAAAATGGCATTGTTTAAGTTATGCCTTTTTTGTTCTCTGCTAGGATATGACAGCCTTGATGTCTCAGACTATTTTCTCCAAGAGGAGGAAAAAAAAATGTTCCATACTATTTCTCAGGTCAGTGAAAACCAAAGAAAAAGTCCATTTTGGATTTCCCAGATAAGATACATTGTCTTATACCAGCCATAACTCTGTGTAGTATAACTCTTCAAAATTGTACGGATTTGCTTTTTTAAATGACAGTTCTGAAAACCTTTTTGATTTCTTGATTCTCAGAACATTTTTCCTTCAAAAACCCCCATCACATCGAACACATCTTGTCAGAAAGAATTGGCACAATTTAAAATACTGCAATACAGCAATTTTGCTTTTTTGCTTTTAATGTAATCATTAAACACTTACTATGGCCTAAAAAAACCCAAAACACACCAAAAAAACAAAACACCCCAAACAAACAAACAAAAACCAAACACAAAAAGCTACGTAAAAAAGACCACACAGCAAATACTGTCCTGTCAAAACCTTTAAGGTCATTCCACTAAGGGTGTTACTTAGTTTTATCACCAAACACCATGTTTTCACCGATTAAAAAGTCCTTCTTTAATTGCCCATATGTTAATTTTCACATGATTCATTACTAAAATCTGCCAAAATTCACAGGACTGTATGTAGTACCCATTCTAAACCTCAGTGTACTGAAAAAAGAGAGACAATTCTTGCTTATTCAGCAAGGACTTGGCCAACTCCTTACCATTTTACTCTCTTGGTACAAACAAGCTGAAGAATTTATTTTTTTTTTAAATCAAACAATTTAAAACATTTTGGGTTTTTATTTTAATAAAGCTGTTTCTCAAGTTACACTATATGCATATAGAAAGAACTAATAATGACTTCACTTTTTCATAAAATCTCAGACTCAGTGCTGACATTACAGCCAACTATTTTAAATGAGTACTGGTGTGTGCTTTCTTTTTCATTTGGAAAAGTAAATTTAGATCACGCTTCCTTCTTCCACTCCATATATATAAAAAAAAGGAAGAAACTAAAAAAATGGCATTATTCACTTGAAAGTATCAGATTGTAGCATACTGACTAAAATGGGTCAAGATTTGATGCAGAATGCTGACAAGATTTAGACACATCCTTCAGTCTAAAATTGTTATAGGCTCTCCATCTGGCACATAAACTGAGTATGTGCAATTGTCAGCAGTAGTAAAAGCTTTCATTTGGAAGACAATACGAATGGAAAAAGACCTAGCCTTCACTGCCTTCAACACGTCGTTAAGGGTTTTCTGCTTTCCTAGTGAAACAGTGCCACGCAAATCAGTAGCTTTTTCATAAGTGGAAAACAGAATAAATTGGTTTCATCCTTAAAAAACAAACAGAGTAAGGTGAATTACATGCCTTGTATCGCCAGTCACATGAGCGGGCACCTCAAAGATTCTTCCAGAGACCTACAGTTTCCAAAAATCTGAAAGGTAGGTCTACATAGTGGAATCATAAAAACTTAAAGCTTACACTCTTGTATTTCAGTGTAAGTTACAATATACCGATCCAAAATTAAAAAAAAAGAAATCCTACCGAATCATTCTTTGAAAGTGAATAAATCATTCAAAAAAATTAACATTGTTCATTTTAGTTTTCAATTCTGTGTCATTTAAGTGCATTCTGAGTAACCTTGCACAAATGTAAGTCCTTCCACAATATTCACTCTGCCTCTCTGCATATTGTGTGTGTATACATATACATGTATACACACATACAAACCCATGTATATAAGCATGCACACAGATACATAAAGAAATGAACAAAACTAACACAAACTAAAACTACAGCAGAGCAAAAGGTAAAATCTCGGTGCCAGGTTCTCTGAGATCTTAAAGTTACCTATTTATGCACAGTCACCATTGAGATCATTAATACAAGGTACATTTTTCTGCATGTTACCCATGATCAAAAGTGGACTTACATGCTAAAAAAATGGGTATGGGTGAGAGTAACACCGCAGAGAAGACAGTATTTTGTCTGTAAAACTTCAGTTAACCTATATAACTATAATATAAGGATTCCTCTTTTTAGGAAAGAGTCAGCACTTCAAAGGAAAATGGAAACATTATTCTGAAAACTAAAATAGACAAAAACAAGGTTATAAAAATGACTTGAGATGTTTTAACACTTGTAAATTTCTGCTTCCCTTGAGACTAACAATTGTTCCCTTACAAAACCTGTAAAATGTAACACTTCATACTTCTAATCTTGGTTATTTCAAAGGAATATCTCAGTGAAATCATACTGAATTTTAACTTCTTCGTCAACAATCCAGACCAGAAATCTCAAGCTTTAGCAAACACACAGTGATTGAGGAACAGCAATAGAGGAACACCACCAGAACAGCTAAAACACCTTCACCTTCTCTGTTTATTCCTCTTATGTTGCCATTCCCACTGCCTGCTCTGCGGCCACTCATGCAAGCCTTTACCTTTATCTCTTTGTTCCCTTCTTAAAAGGGTCTTAAGGCTTCTAGGTTTGCTGTTCATGCAGAACATTTCCTGTGGCAAGTCTGTACAGCTTCGAAGCATCTTCGAAATATTCCAGTACCTGAAAGGGCCCTATAAGAAAGCTGGGAAGGGTTTATTCGCAAGGGTTGTAGGGACAGGACAAGGGGTAATGGCTTTAAGGTAGAAAAGGGTAGATTTAGGTTAAACATTAGGAAGAAGTTCTTTAATATGTGGGTGATAGATCACTGGAATAAGTTGCTCAGAGAGGTGGTGGAGGCCCCATCCCTGGAGACATTCAAGGCCAGGCTTGATGAGGCTCTGAGCAGCCTGACCTAGTTGGAGATGTCCCTGCTTATTGCAGAGGGGTTGGACTAGATGACCTTTAGAGGTCCCTTCCAACCAAATACATTCTATGATCTTCCAGGTCTCCGAGACACACAGCTCATCACACCTGAAGGCACCAGCATTATGAAATGACATATTCTAGTTATAAAAGCAAAACCTTCCTATTAGAAATAACATGCTTTGAAGATAACAAGTCAGTACAGCAGTACAGTTTGCACAACACAGGTTTGCAGTTACCCCTCACTGTCTCTCTTTCATCATTTGTCAGAGCTGCTAGTTAGAATCCTGTTTTGGCAGCCAAACTGCATGTTCTCTGATGGGTTATGACAGCCTCTTAACACAGCAAGTTCTCAATTAAATGCATTTACAAAAATCTTAAGTATTGCAACCATTTAGATATTTCCCTCGAGAGCCCTGTATCAGGGGGTCAAACAAACTAACGCTCAAGTACTCAAAATTCACACACACCACTCACCACCCTGTCTCCCAACTGGGACTGTTAAGGCAATGATGAAGCTTTTGGGTTTATTGATTTTGCTCCTATGATTCAGGTCAATCGGAATCATAGCAGGGGTTATGCTTAACAAAAATATCTTTTGTCAGGTTCAGCGAGTTCATTGACAAGCAGTTTTTCCCAATGTAATTTCAATCTTTCATCCAGAAGACTATTTAAAGTATCTCTGCACAATCACAACAGGATAATGAATATCTTCTTGTGAAAAGAAACAACCTTCACAACCCCAAAATTATCTGAATGTATTAAGATCTCCAATCTCAATCCAGTAATGAGCATTATTATAGGAAGTAACTCTAGTATGTCACAGCTGAAACCTTAAAACACACATATTAAATCATCTTCATTCACTGGGAGATAAGTGCAATTAGAAATAAACTCTTTTTTTATGTTTGGGAAGGGGGAGAGGTGGGTTATGTCAGTTTATCAATTCACTCACTGATTTTTACAAGCCCAGTTTATATTTTAAAAATATATTGTCAACTGACTTTTTGCTAAAAATTAAACACACTGCATTAAAGAATTTAAAGGCTGTATTTCGCAGATGCTTTTGGAGGAAATTAAGATTTTTAAATCAAGTGCAAGAACTAAGCTTTGATAATACTTTGAATGATAAATCCTGCCTTCCCACAGTTAATATCTAATCCACTCTTAACTAATCTGTATCATGCATTCACTTTGGCCACTATAAACACTGTAAATTTGTTCAGAAATTCCAATTATAACCTACCAAAGTGCAAAATCTCAGTCAGACCAAAGAACCAGGAGATGCCTTATTCTGCTTCTTATCTGGCTGAAAAAGGAAATACATGCATATCTATCAGCAAAATTAACAGATGACAAGAGTTAACACCCTGTTTAGCAATTTGTGTTGAAACCAAGTACTGTCAGGATCCTTCACCATTATCTTACATTAAAAAAAGCTCTTTTGGAAGACTACTCAAACTCCCTCTAAAATATGAGGTACACAAAACCACCTAGGTTTTAAACCAATTTCCTCAGAACATAAAGAAAATGAAAAATGACTGAGAAGTGACAGCTGAAGAACTGCTATATTTGCTATATTTGGAATAGCTATCTAATTTGAAGTCAGGAGGGAAAAAAAAAAGATATATGCCCATTTTTTGGACTTCTGAGTGGAAGAGCCTAGCATTCCTGTTAAAAAAGCTGTTCTTCTCCACTAAAGAAATTATTAAGTACATAGCAGAATTATTTTACTGAAGTGAGTGACAGCAGAGACATTTCAAATAGATACCATTATTAGAGAACAGAGACAACTATGAAGCTGTGGGTTTTTTATCTGAGATATCTAAAGGCATTAGAAAAGAAAAAGATGAATATCAACTCACCAAAAATAGTGGCGATCTAACAGCAAGGCTTGTCTCACATATCAAGTTTCCAGTTCCAAAAGAAATCATATGTGCACCAATAGAAAGATGACAAAAGGGCATGCTGTGCTCTCCTCTACTTCAGCTGAATGACAGCTCTACTAACAGGGAACTGAGACACACACTGCAAAAATCTAAGAGTGGGTATTTGATATGAGCATGCTCAGTACCTAATTTAAAATGGCCTGATGCTTCATCTCAGCATGAGATGGACTACTTCCAAGCAATGGCAGGACTTTAACTCAAATCTAAAATCATTAATTGGAATATGCAAAACTCAGCCCGAGGCAGTATTGGTGATTTTTCTTCTTTTTTTTTTTTTAAGACTGCACTGATAATTATTTGCACTATTTCCCTGCAAGGCAACCTAAGACTTAAACACTATCATAGTGTGCTTCATGTAATTAATTAATGACACTGTAATAAGTTGAAAACCTTTTCAGAACAGCATATGATTTGAACACTAAGCAGCACAATTCATAAATCAGACAAAGACAACAAATCTGTTGAATATTCTCCAAATCTATTCCAGAACTGAATCACCTACTTGGTGATTTCTGGGCAGCCTTTTTTTTTTTTTCCCCCAGCGTGGGGAAGGCTAGAGAAGTAACAAGTGGTTTATGTTCCAAAGCAGTTTACTGCCACTTAAAAATCTCTTTATACATAGAGAAACTATTTAGCTTCTTGTTGAAACAATTTATTTTAGTATCAAAAGCCAGGTTATTCACATGTAAAAATCCTATGTCAAAGAAAACAGATATTAAAACCCTTTCCCTTTCGAGATTAAGATCTTTTAATTCACCCACAGATAGATACAAGTAGTATAGAAGTCTTCTATGTTTTGGTTTTCTCTGTCTCATAGGTCTCTCCATATTTATTGTATATTCATTTTTTCAAATGAATACACTCTATGGGAATAGGAAGAGCTATGCCCCAGGCACTTTCAGTTCTTTTAGATGCTTTCCTGCTTACCATTCAAGCTGAAAGCAATGCCAGGCAGGCTTCTTTACAAATACTGTAATTTAAAAAATGCTATATAAAAACCAACATAGCCTACCCTCTGGTCTCTGCCACAACTGGCCATAGAAAGAATTAACTGTATTTGGAATAAACTAGGTAGGCATGTATCAAAGCTTCTACTTTTTATGCAGTGGATAAAGGTTAATGCAATATTCCATAGAGAAGCAAGGTATTCTTTTTAAGCTTCACTAGTATCTACAACTAACTTAAAGTTAGGTTTTAGTACCTATGCAAAGTGCTTGTATTTACTATGAGAATCACCAGCCTCAGCCACAGAGATCTAAGTCTATGACTTGCACACTGCACTCCTGTGTTTTGAAAATCTTCCTGGCATGAAAACAAAATATTTACTACGGTAATTATTTTACCATTCGTTCTTGCCCTTTGCCTTTGAGCAAAAAAGATAGGAAGTACTTTTATTTTAGAAATTTCTTCCGGGCATAAATCCAGAAGTCAACGTGCACAACAGAGCTATGGCACAGTTAAATGCGATTCGCATGAACAAACCAAAACATCCCATTTTATATTCTGGAGATAATACCATCACTATAAAAAGAAGTTTATTTATAATCACGTAACAGTAACTGCAATCATTTCATTTTTAATCGCATCATCTTTTGGTGGTTAGTTTTCTTACACCAATAAATACAAAAAACAGCTCTTGCTACAAAACCTGTCCAGGTTGCAAAATTCAAATGCATTTTGCTCTGAATGTCTGCAGAGATTCAGATTGGTGAAATACAACATTTTTAAAATGCAAGTTGTTGTTAATATAACAGTTGCTTCCCGAGTAAGAAATGTTTTCATCCAGGCAGGTTTGATACAGGTGCATTCAAAACAAAACAAAGATTAAGTGTACAAATCTCTATCTACCTATCAGTGGAATGCAGTTTCCACACAGAAAAGATGAAGTGGACTAGAAGTTGCCAATAAAATCCATTAAAATTGAAGTAAATGCAGTTGTCTTTTTTCAGGTTTCTTCACCTTTGCTTTCTAAAATCCCATCAAACCGAGCACAAATTATGAGAGTTTTCTTTGAGCTACACAACAATTTACAAGTTCAAAAGTTTTGCTCTGAAGTGAAATTTTTGTGGGTGTATTCTCCCCCCAAAGACAAATATAAAAACCCCAAACCCTCTGCATTTCTTGAGCATGTGCCCAACCTCTTACAGGAGCTTAAGGAACCTCCAGGACAGGCTTTTTTTCCTTCTTTGGCTGAATCTGTATTTTATTCTTTTAATGACCTACAACTTGTACTACAATAATGAAATGCAAAGCAGCTGTGAATAGCACACAGAATCAAAATAATTTGATTCTACAGCTAATGCAAAATGCTACTTGCAAAGAAGCCTCTCACTGAACTTGAAAGGGTTCCTTTACAACAACATAAGATTTGAGTTTTAAGACCTGTACTGTTGGCAAGAAAGTTTTATAGTAAGCGAGTACAAACCTGCCAGTTTGCATTCTAATAAATCTCTTGAAAGAAAAAAATAAAATAATACATAAGCAAGAAAATACACCCTGTACATAGGACTTCCAGAAGATTATTTTTCTTCTGAACCTATCAAAGCTGGTATTAGATGAAAATCAAATTTCAGACTTTGAAGCCAAAACATTTTTCTAAAGTTTCTGCACTGATACCCAATCCAAAGCCTTGTTATTGCACAGAATACTAGAACTATGCCAGACTACTGTGTGTTGCTATGAAGACTGGAGTTCAATTAGCCCTAGAAGAGTATTACAGGAATAAGATATGTTTCAGTAAACAGCACAGAGTTAGAAGACACAAGAGAAAGTGTTTAATGACTGAGGTGTTGGTGTTTTTATTTTTTTCTTTTAATATATTTATCAAGAAGTCAGGTGGTGAATACTTGGAAGACATCTTTTCTCCTTTCTAACAGCTTTGCTGCAGTTCACACACAAACACCTTTGATCAGCTGTTCTGACAGCAGAGCAGCTCATTTTAATAAGATTAGTGTTTTGTATGATGCTTAGATTCTCCTTAAGTCTCAATATTAAACTCACCTCACTATTTGAGAATGAAGTATGATTCACTTCTAAGTTTATAACTAGGTTTATATGGACTTTATCAAAAGGTCTGACTTCTGTAATTGATGGTTTTAACTAAATATGGTAAATTCTTCAGTACATTATATAGAGCTGAGTTTCACAAGACTTTCTGGCATTCTAAAAAGAATTCCACAACAGTATCTCTTACACACAAGCTCTTTCAGTTCTCTTCTCAGCTTCGGCATGATCACACAAGTAGCTTCCCTGGATTTGGTCTACTACAAGAACACCTCAAAATGCCTCTCTCAAGTACTGCATCACAGATAGCTAAAATTTATTCCTTTTCTCTACATTTTAAAGCTACATTCTCCAGAAATGTGTATCAATTTAAGATCTGCTTGCCCTTTAATTATTTAACATCTTAACTATGAATTGATCTATTCAAGTGTAAAGAACATCTTTTAAACAAAAATCAAGAAAAACTGCTTATCTGGGTCTAGACAACCTCAAGAGAAAAACTACATATGCCAAGTTCAAAAGATGAGTAATTTGTATCTTATTTACATATCATTTACATTCTCGTAGCACAGGAAAAACTATGAATAGAAACACATTTCCAGTGTGCCTATTGTGTAATATTTAAGTCTTCCTATATTAGTAAGTTTATTCCTCTGGGGTTTTAAAATTATTATTTTGTGATTATCCTTGCATCTCATTTGCAAATGCTGTCTCAGTTCACAGCTTTCTTTTCCATCCCGTGTGCTATTTTTATTTTTGCCTTCTTCAACTTTCTTTTACTACTTCCCTGTTGTTAACCCATCTCCCAGTGCCTTCAATACAGAAAGCAAATCAAACAGATGTTGAATATTAGTCATAAACAGTAACTTCAAACAAGCAGGATCAAAAACAGGTGAGAAAAAGGAACACACAAATCTTCTGACCTTTTATTAATGCATAAGTCATACAGCTAAAGGCATCAGGAGCTGATTAATACCAAAGTCAGGACTAGGACATAAAAACACCATTGAAAAATAGCATTTATTATCTGCTGTGTTTGTTTTATTTCTACGATCATTTATGTTTTCACAGTTTATCTGAGTAGTTAACTCCAGGTATTCAGAGAAGCAACAAAGTCTCTTACTCCACCTGAGTTTAGCACTCGCAGCACACCTGCAGCAAACCTAAGAAAGAACAGATAGTCTTCAGTACCTTGTGGGTCTGTCACAACCCAGCACAAGGGCAGTACCATTACTGACTCAAAGAACCTTCTCCAAAGGACATCTTTACCTCAGCACTTCATTTGAAGGCTTTATGATGGAGGACGTGACAATTACATGGGACAACATGAAAAGGGCAAATGAGGCATCAAAGGATCCACAAAATACATTTAATACACCAGCTGGGAAGACACCTGTATTCTAGTCCTTATTAAGTTATTGCAAGCCCCTGCTAAGTCTGTCTTTATAGTCTGTCACTCTCCATATGCCCACAATTAGATTGAACGGTCAACACTGTGCATTACCAATTATGGTATCATTTCCTTCCTATATATAGGTGCACTAAATGCTACAGATACAATAATTTGTACTCGTGGTCTTGGATGAGTATACTGGAAAAATAAGGTTTAAATCTGCCGCTCACAGCTTATAAAAACAGACTGTGTTGCTCTTCAGTACATGACCACAGATGATCCATCTGGAAACTTGTATCAGATAATGTGCCAGAATATATAAAATTCTGCCCAGATTGTTCATGTTGTTTTCCAAGTTTATATATGTATTTATATTAAAGGGTGTCTGAGACTAAGACCAGGTCCAAACAACACACATTTCCTAAATACAAGCTAGATATGTGCCTATCATGGTGACAACCTCTAGCTATACAGAGGCAGACAACCCACTACCTATACTCAACAGCAGACAGAATTCCCCCTCAAACATCCTTTTAACAAATTTACTTTTGTTTTAAACAAAGTCATTAGTTTTAGAAATACAATCAAGATGGGAAAGGGAACAACAGCCTGACAAAGGAACTGTGCTTGGTAAGGTAAATTCTTGACTGTAAAATTCAACCCATTAGTGCCATTCCTTTTTATTTTATGGCTGTTCCCAGAATTGCCATTTAAAAAACTCTGGGAAGTGATTACATACATGAGTATGTTTACTTCCGCTCAGGATGAACAATCTCAAGAATCCAATCTAAATACTTATTCTTAATGTCCAGTGCTATTCATTTTTCTGCAAATTTCTTACACTGCAAAAATTGTACAAGTCCAAGAAATTTTTTATGAAAGCAACATCACTGCAGATGTATCGACCTGGTCAGTCAATAATATATCCTTCAATTATATCCTAGCATCAACAAAAGCAGCAGAAAATATTTTTCACTTGTGGATGCAACACCAAAGGGAAACAACCCATCAACTACAAAGATCTGTGTAAGAAGCACTGAAGTTCAGCAGCCTTTTCATGCTCCAAGATCTACCGTAATTTTCAAATCCTTTTTCACAAACTGCCACATAGGATAAATCCCTTTTATTACTGATAAAGCCAGAATTAAAACTGAGACCCATCCAGAAACTATTGTGATTCTCCTCTCAAACTTACTAGCCAGCCAAAGCTCTCTGCAAGCTTCTTAAATTCATCCTGAATCACAGTGATATAGGCAGTCATTAAGCTGCTTCTTTATATTAACAAGGAATTCTGAAATACAAATATCCTTTGTAGAGCTATCACTTAATATTTGTAAAACAAATACAAGCATTTCATGAATTTATATATTAACTATTTAGAAAAACATGCTACTTGCTGAATGTGCACCTGATACAGAATTATAGACATAAGCACTGGCTGAACCCATCTGAATGAGCACTAAGGTCTCCGCCTCATCTCCCAAGTCTCTCAATATGCAGAAATTAAGTTGACAAAACCCATCTGTATTTAAAAAAAAAGTAATCTATTGCAAGGAAAATGTGTATCACTTATTTCAAAATTATTTAAAGCAAAATATAGACCAGCATCACTAAAGAGCAAGGTAAGAGAAGTTTACTGAAAGGAAAACTCTGAAAGTGTTCACATGGGAAAAAGAATACTAGGTTCAGTGAAAACTCAAACAGTTAAGTCTCTATGCTGACTCTATGTCAAGCTTTAGAGAGCTCTTAGGGTCAGCTGAAGGACTATTGCCCAGGTAAGCCCTATGGTTTATACCAGACAAAGCAGTAACAACTAATGTAAGTAACTGAATTAACAGGTATGAAATCTGTTGGAGCAGGGAAGAGTCACCACAGCTTTTGGAAAGGAAAGCTGTACCTCTGAGATCTACCAGATTTAGTAATTAAACAAACTAACAATAAAAATAGAACCAAACTAGCAAACAAGGAAAAAATAAACAGAAAAAAAAAAAGCAAACAGGCCTTTTAGCTCACAGAGAACCTGGCTGTCCTAAAAGCATCCAATGTCACTCATCAAAGCTGCTCCAAGAAAATTAGCTGCCAGAGGGTAAGAGGGAAGGTTGTCATATAGATGGTAACTGGTTGAAAAGAATGAAAGGATACGAATCAGTAATACCTCCAAGGGCTTGAGCTCACATACACTCTTCATCCCAATTTCAAAAAGGGGATGGACACAGACGTAAAACTTCATCAGAGCATCTCTCATACCAAGGAGATGCTCAGGGTAACAACAAGAGCCCAACTGAAGAATTACAGAGGAACTATGGAAGACTAGGAACACGAGCAGTAAAATAGCAAGTGATATTTCACAATGGTAACAATGTACCATGATGCAAATGAGAAAACCTCTGTATTTAACATATTCAGAATGGGCTGACCACTTCTAGCACAGATTAAAACCCTAGATAACAAACATCTTTTCACTGACTGGTCGTCTTACGGAGAATTCACAGAAAATGTGTGTAAATTAATCCTTACACGTACACAAAACAAAAACAACACAGAAGTTCTAAAGAACGGCAACAAGGATAACTATAGGGTGTAGCACACTTTACATGTGAATGAATAAATAAATAGGCCTGATAGAGATCCTTTCAACACTCAGGTTTTTAGGGTAAACACAGTGCAACGCTGCACCTTCATGAAAAGCGCCACACAGCAAATGAAACCAAAGGGTAACGATTCAAGAGTTTAAAGCTGATAACCCTTCACATATGCAGTTGCAGCACAGAGCTCCCTTTGGCCTCTAAAACAACTCCTGGAGTTGTGTGTGCGTTGAGGAATTACTAGAGAAGCCCATTGGGTTCACTTAAATACAAAGATACCTCTTCTGACTCTGGAAGTCACTGAACCACAGACAGCCGTTGGCTGGGAATTCTTGTGCAGGTTGTCAAAATCAAAACAAAAATCCTCACCTCTGGCTATTTCAGTTTCTGGAAAATGCTGTGAAAACCGCAGTTAGAAACCACCACCATGCTTTTCAAATGCTGTGAAAAGCACTCTGGTAGAAACCTTGAAGACCTTGAAGTATCAAGCTACTAGATAAAACTTCTATATTCAGCTGCTTTTCTCAGCTACAGTAAATCCCAGGAGGAAGGATGTTACAGTATAAATTTGTTACAAATCAAGGGGTTCTCTCAAACTCCCGAATGTCTTCAAACAGTTTTTTCTGTTCCCCTGGCTTCTCCAACTTCTTTTTCAACAAGATAGGGAATGATCCACCAGCTTGTGACATGGAGTTGACTTTCACTTCAAATTACACTAGCTTGCCTAATATGAACATCTTTCTCCAGCAGGCCAGAATTTACAGGCTGTTTTCCCGTTTCCCTGTAAATTGATGTAGCATGGATCACGGAAGGGAGAGCAGAGTTAATTCTCAAGCTACAGACATTGAAAGATTATTAAACCAGTGAACAGGATAATTAAACTCTGAATGATCCACAGCTAATTTGAAGTTGAACTCTGCTATACAACCTAGGTGTAGAACTATAATTTTCCATCACATACATGATATAACAGTCCTTGTTAAAGGGTTCCCACAGATAGTTGCCTAAAACAGGGATAGTATTTAATATACTTGGACAACAAATTCACAAGCTAGCGTGTAGCTGTTTAATTTTATTCTTAACTGAAACATCAGATCCAGCACAGTGCTGGATTAGTCACTAATATCACAGGCTTTCCTTCCATGCAAGCTGCCACGAATTCAGCAGAGCTATCCTCACTAAGAACTCCGACTGTCAGATCCCAGCTAGTTAAACCTACTGAAAGCAAATCCAATCAAAGTGACAGTTAAAATAAAGCCAGCACAGACTAAAATCATCATATTATGGCTTCCCCTTTTTTAAAAGTCAATTTAACTGATCTGATGAGCTTTATATTCCTCAATATGAAAAAACCTACATGCATTAACAAAAACGAGAGGGAGAAACACTTTAAATGCTTTTTTAATTGACTTTTGCTTTCAGGCCAACAGCCCAGGGATAAAGTTTCATTATTACTCCAACATTTCAAGTCATTCAAAAAGTATACACCTTGTACTCAGGATGCCACTCAAACATGATTCACAGGAAATAACCTAAACCAAAACCACAAAATATCAAGAATTAAATTGGATTTAAGTGAATAATCAAAATGCCTTCAACTTTTAATCCTACAGTCAAATTTTAGTTGAGAGCAAACACCAAGAATATTTTGCAAGCTGTATGTCCTAGTTTGAGTTAAACCAGAACTAATTCCGTTCAGTGATTTTACTTTTCAACTTCTTCTAACTAATTGTGCTTCTGAAGTTCAGGGCAGATTTTCCCAGGCAGTGATAACACCCCATGGTTAGAGTTACTACCAGTAGCTCAATGGCTGGGGTGCAGAGCAAGGCCACTGCTGGATCTTGTGTTGTACCACCTTGGGGGTGCAGAAAGTAAAAGGCTACACCTGGAGGGAGAAACTGCCAGAACAGGTGACCCCAAACTGACCAACGAGAGATTCCAGCCCACAGACGGCATATTCAGTATAAAGCAGAGGGATCAGAAGGGCCAAGCTCTCTTCTTCAAGGGCTGGCATCAGAGGAGGACTGTCTATTTTACTCTTGATCCCAAACCATGTGTTCCTCAATCCAGTTCCAAAATCCAGCCCCTGAATCCAATTCCCATCTGTCACCGAGTCCAGTCTGGGACTTCCCCAGTGCCTGCTCCAGAGTGTCAGTAGTGACAGTGACATCATTGCCATCGGGGAGGTTGGGTTTGATACTGGGCTTGTGTATATTTATATATATTCCATTATATTATTATTTTCATTAATGCTGTTCTACCTTTTAATCAATAGGTCTCTCTTATTCCCTTTCTCCTCCGCTTTGGGAGGGGTTAACAGAAAGTGGCTGTTTTAGGTCTCGTGGACGGCCCTAATCCTAGACCATAACATCATATTTTCTTAGAATACTCATCTTTAAAGTTAAGGTGTACTCACACTGACATGGGAATAACATGTATTTACAGCATCTTTAAGAACACGAAGACTGACTTTCTGTAAGTAAAAAGAACTCATTCTCAGCCAAAGCACTTTTTAAAAAATAAATTAAAAAAACACAGCACATTTGAGTAGTAAAACACGTGGTATATTCTATGCTGAAATCTAACTCCAAAACTCAAATCAGTCCAAAAGGGAAAAAGAAAAATGAACGAGCAGGATAGCCCATATATGTGTGGCTTTAATGCAATCCAGAGGAAATTCTCTCATAGCTTCAGTTAAACTTCTCTTTCAGGCAGGCTCTGACAGGCTTTTTTTTTTAAGGTTAAGGTATTACTTATAAATAATGTTCACACACATTGATAAATAGTCACAAAGCCGTACTGAACATGAAAATGGGGTATTTTTTTATATCCTACTTCAAAGCCAGAAAAAAAGAAAAGTTAAATGCTCCATTCTCTACTGATTACATGAGGACATTATTACTTTAATCCCATGTTGAGGAGACAAGAACAAGTAGAAATTTGCTTGTGTTTAAAGACTGCTGCTGATTTGGCACCTTTTAAGCCACTTGTGACACAAGATTTCAAAGCAAACTGCTAAAACATTTGCATTTCTTCAAATGAATAATAATAATAATAATCAAAAAAAAAAAGGACAAACAACTTGGTCTCCACTCAAAATGAAGAAAGAGAAAAATACACAAAAACCCCCAGACTTCATTATCTGTAGTAATTCAATATCTGAAAAACAGACTCTTGGCATAGCGTAGGGAGTGTCCAAGGTACACTCTCAGTATGCAAACAGCATGAATAGACAATATCTAACAAAGTACTTATTTCAACTTGTCTACAAGTTTCAATTCCCAGTAGCAACTCTACAGTGTATTATATACAAAGAAGTTTGATGGAAATGTGCATTTTTACATTAAGTGATTATGTAGACAAAACTCTCAATGATTGTTTGGCATGCAGAACTCAACCGTGCACAGAATAAAGCCAATTGGACCATCCCTACATCATTTCCTGCTACAAAATTCACAGGAAACCATCTGCAGACAAACAGAAGTTTAACATTTTTATCACATGAATTCCTCCACCTGAAAAACTCAGTGGGCTGAAATGCTTTAAAATCAATTTATTTAGAGCTACAGGTTTCCATATGATATCTTGTGCTGCACTTCAAACTCACTATACTTGAAAACCCTTGAAACAATAATCTAATTTACTTTGTATATACATATGTAGCATTGTTACGATAATTATGAAACAACATTAATTATGGATTAATAGTCTTTATTGGTAAATCCCTAGCTGCTAAGACGATAATGCTCAGATATTACAGTATTACAAAAATGCATGACAGAGCTCCCAGTTGTAGAGCCATGACAGCTGCACTGCAATAGGCTGGCAGCATTCTGCCACTAAGGAAAAATAAAACTTTCTTGTATTTTCCTTAGTAAAAGGGGTATTACAGGTGTTTACTTCTGGGGATATCTTGTACCTGCAAGGACTAGTGAGACAGCAGTGTAAAATAAGCCCCAAATATTAATCGAGGATAATGAATGAAGTGTTAATTGCCTTTTATTTTTTCTACCTCCAGAAAGGCAGCTCTCAAGGTACCATCTTCCAGCTTAAACCTCACTGGAAGTCACACTGCAGCTCAACAAGTAGTTCTGGATACACATGATTGAAAGGCAGTATCTAAAGACAACTCTGTGTCATATTTCCCCCATTTTCAATAACTCTTTCATAACCTGGCCCCTGAATTTACAATTGCTATTTCCTGTAGGTTTTATCATGGGAGGTAAAAATCAATCTCCCTAAGCAATAATAATCTAGTACTCGACTGACAACTGGTGTAAATAAGAATCATCCAGAAAGCACACACAGGAAAAAAAAAAAAAAAGAAAACCTGTTAAAAACTTATTAGAAATACAAATACCTGACTGATATGCATATAGATATTTTAGTGCCATTATTATACCATCCTTCAAAATTACTATCACCACTTCACATTTCAAACATGACATACTGAAGAACATGAAACCAAACTTGTTTTTCTTGGGTACAAGAGCATTTTGATTCTTTAGCTTTCATATTACTTTTTTTTTTTTTTCTTTTTTTTGTTTTAAATCTCTTTTGACAAACTGTTTCAGATTTCTGTGTGCTTGAGAAATGACTTGTGTAAATTTAGTGACAAGCATTTGAACTTCTTCTTGAATCTGAAAACAGAAGTTACCTTTGATGATTATCCACTATATTCCTTCTCGATATGAATTTTAAAATCTAGATATGTATTTGAAATACAAGATACAGCATTTCTGCTCTTTTAAGCCTTGGTAAAAGGTACCAAAAAGTGTTAACATTTATATTTGCCTGTAATGTGCGCTTACTCCAAAGCTTTTGAGTTTATTACCACAAAAGCAGCATTAACACTCAAATATTTTACCCAAGTTTTAAAATTTAGAAGCAACTTCAAAAAGCTAAACTGACTACTACCCTGGTATCCCTCCTTTATGTCCAGACTGTTTGTGCCTCTTCATATATGCATGCAGGTTAGTGTGGCAACCAGTCCCAGTAACATTCTAAAAATCACCTCCAATTCCTCTTCAGTCTCGAAGACATCAAGAAATTCTATGTAGGTGCTAACTTCCTTCCCCAGAATCCTTACCAAAATCCCAGAACAATCCACATTTAAGTGATTCATGTAAGCATAACCTAAAGAGTTGGAAAGCTTTCTGCTTACAAGTTTATTCTTGACAATAAGTGCAATGCAATAATTAATTGTAGGGAGTACATAAGAGAATAATTCCACGCAAACTAGCCCTTTTCATTGGCACAGCAGTACTTGGCACGGCTTTTGCAACCTCAAGTCACTTCACCTGGAAAATCTTATTCCTGCGCCAAGGAGTCAAATGTATCCTCCATTAATATTTTAATGTGGAACATATTTCACTTATGCACAGAAGTATCTGAAAGAAGTAACCTGATCTGCAGTGTACATTAATATACAAATGCAACTTAAAATAAACCAAACCTAACATCTCCTCCCTCAAAGCAAAAACTAAATCCCATCCAAACATTTAGCTTGTCCTGAAAAGGCAAAGATTGTAATTTAAGAGTTTACATTTATTAAGATGAGCATTATATGGCTTAAATAGCAAGGACAGAACGTAGCCAGACAGACAGCTCTTACCCCAACTCCATGCATCGTAAATAACAGAACAGACACAAGGTAAAGTTATTCAGAAAAAAATATTCTCACATTTGTTTATCCATGACTTCAAAGAAAGTTTCAAAGATACTGAAAAAGGACTTTTTTTTATATAAAGAACAGAATTTGCCTTCAGAGTGCGGAAAACCAGAGTATGTTTCCTGGGGAAAAAACACTTGCTTTCCTCTGGGCTACCTGCTTAAGGTTGGGACAGAAGGGAGAGGGATAGAGAGGACAACAACAGATTAAACAGCTGCAAATTTATGTTCCTAACAATAATTACTTTACATATCAACTCTTTTTACCAAAGTCACTCTCTTACCTCTTCTGAAACAATTATTTGATTTATTTGAACTGTGATAACTCCTAATCCAGCAGTGACCTTTCCCTTCAAGACACATAAGGGTTTGGTCAGTTCTAGCAGATTTATAGCCCAAAGAAAGTGTAACATATTAGGAATACAACACTTAATTTTACGTTTGCAGCACAGGTATTCTAAAGTTCTTCCATAAAGGCTAATGCTTTTGCCAACCAGTGATTACAAATTCTTCAGGAGATTTTCCATATAACGTTCTGATCATTTTAAAGTGTCTTCAATATAATTGTCGAAAAAATATCCATCAGTTTTTGTTAACAGGAAAACCATATTGAACATATTTTAACTGTATTTTCATTACGTTCCTTGAAGTGACTTGGAAACAAGTCAGAACTTCCACAATGTATAATGAACTACTTTCATTCCTTCTCCTAACATTCAATGATTTCAAGGACATAAAAAGCAACAGCCAAAGTCATTTTGCCACTTTTCCCCCTTCACATATACTAACTGATTTAAGGCACAGCTACCCAATGAAGCCAAGCATGCTTGTGTTTACAGAAAGGATGAAAACACTGAATACGGCAATTCTCTCCACCCTTCACGCACCTATTTTTTCTATGCCACCCTAATCTGTGGTCCATTAAATTTTACTCCACATTCTACTCCCACATTACTTTTTTGTCCTTATAGTCCACTTCTAAGCTTGTGCCAGAGTAAAATATTAGACTGGACACTGACTGTATCCCTGTAATAGGTGTTCAACAAGGAAGAAGTACTGAGAGCTTGAAATAAAGACTGAAAATACCACCCACTTTAAACAGACTGGATAATCTCTGCTACTAAAGCAAGGCAATACTAATGACAGATTTCTTTCTAGAAGAATCCTAGTCATTACATTGAAATTCAAAGTTTTGCCCAGATTTAATTACCCTTAAAGATACGCTATTTAAATATACAGTATTTACAGTATATGTACACTGCAGTCAGTACTCAGACTTGTGCAACAGACCAGCATTACCTCTTACTCAAGAGGTACTCAGACTACTCAGTCTCTGCCAAGAGCTACCACACAAAACAGAATATGAAATAACTCGTCACCCGAGCTACTCAGAATGAGCAGCACCAAACGCTCCGAAAAGAGAAAGGCATGTTGGCACAGTTGGCATTGCACCCCTGGCAGTGCTCACTCCAAAAGACAACTGACAAAAATTTGCCTTGCTCTTCCCACTTGCTTTAACATGTTACTCCTATATGGTCAGGTATTAACTGAAGCCAGTCACCCAGCTCCTCCAGCAAAGCAGCGGGATGGGCAGGAGAACAGGTAGGATATGCTGCCATCTACCAGCAAGTTCAGAGTTTTCACTTCGAGCTGGCAGTAAGCAAGCAGAGAGGTGGAGGAAGTGCTGGCTGAACACGGCAGCCAACTCTTATCCAGCTGTAATCTTTAAAACACACAAGCCATTAAATAAAACCCACAAGAAAAAAAAACAAACCCAAACCTTTCAAAAAGTGGAACTTGCATCCAAATACGGAAAGCAAAAATGTAAAGCCACAATTCTTCCAGCCAAGAAAAATCGCCTCTAGCACATGGCACAAAAATTGAACAAAGACCTTCTCCAAACAGACAAAAATCTTCAAAATCTGAAGAAATTATTTGATCTGAAGATGCAAAAGGAACACTCAAAACAGACAAAACCACAGCAAAAGAGCTAGCCACATTTTTGTTACTGGAGAAACCAAGCTCCCCTTCGAAGTGCCAGAGTGTATCTTTCTAGGCAAAAAGAAATGTCTCAAAGCAATGTCAGTGCAAGATTTGTTTTATGGAGCTGATGTAAGTGAGCTGCCAGGATAAATCGGTATGTAATAATTCTAAGGAAGTAAGGGGGAAGGGGATAAAATGTAGTAAGACATAATGGCGTACCTCTCATATAAACTGGCTTTTGTATCTGAAGAATGAAGATGCCAAATGGTGCTATGAAGTGCTCCACTTTTTTCAAGTTTAGCTTTCGTACTGCATGAGTTATCAGGTATAACAGAACATAATTAACAGATATTTGAATATGCACAGTATATGGCGAAAGAGTCATCACCAGTGGAGGGCAAGTCCCAGCTGGCACATTTACTGCAATAGAATCATACTAATGAGATCCATACGCTTATCTCCAAAAAAAAAATCCCATTTATAAAATGTACTTCTTTCAGACCTCTGAAAGTAGCCTAACTGCAAGGAAATAAAACAAGAATCCTCTCTATGTTTGGGTAGGAAGATGCAAAATAAAAGAACCCATTATACTCAAGATTTTGAAAAAGCAAGTGAATAGCATAGGAATTCACAATTGATGCAAAATTATTCAGGACAGGCAAAATTAGATAGAAGTGAGTTGCTGAGAAAACCCACAATAGCCTGTGTCTGAGATACAAGATAGCAATTGAAAACATTAATCACCAAGTGATTCTTACAGGAAAGAGAAGCACAAAGATCAGCCTTGAATCAAGTGCCACCTCTCAGAAAAGATCTGGAGATGGACCCAATGGTCTCAAAAAGCATCTGTGGCAGTCAAAAAGTCAAACACATCAGAACAACTGATAAAAGAACCGTGTCACCACTGAACTATATAAGACATGGTGATCCAGTCTTCTCCCTTAACTCCAAACGTGTAATGAAGAACTCCATAATGGGCAGTCAGAAACATGGAATGGTCTAAAATAGACAAAGGTCAACTGAGCAGGACACAAGCAGGGAGAAGACACACATAAAAAGTGGTGCAGATGAACTAGAAAGCTGAATTCACAAACGGTACTGAAAAGTGATACTGAAAATTACTTCTACACAGGAAGCATTCATCATTTATAAAGATGTAAGAAGCAGTAATGTTAACAGTAATTTTACTGAAAAACAAGTTATGTTTAACAGAAGAAACAAACAGAACTATTCCACATATGCCTGCAGGCATATGTGGAATAATTACTAATAAATACCACAACACACACCGGTTTGGCTTTTAGCTGCATCTACACTCCTTAAAGTTACCTTATTTTTTTATTATCCTCTTTCCTAAAGTTCTTGACATACATCACATAGAGCGCGCTCTGGTCTGCCTAGTACAAATATTTTGAAGTCATACTTTAGATGACCATTGATTAAAAACAAAACCACCACCTCCCAAAAAAACAGCAAGAAAAAGCCCTCCATTTACTAGGCAGTAAGATTGAGCTATAAAGTAACACCACTTGGACCAAATGTCTCTAAGGCAGCCTTAGTGTTTTTTCCACCATAGGAACATGGGTATCAGTGTAATAATAAAATAGAACATTTAAGATTACAATAAACTTCCTATCCCTGAATATGCATTTAGGGAACACGCCAGCGTTGTTTTGCAAATAGTATAATTCTTTACGAGAGCAAACTGATGCTAATGGGGCTTTTCTCCCCTACACCTATTAAAAAATAATAGGTTAAATCAATATTCATAGCATAGAACCTGCACCCCCAATTCACTAGTTTATTATCAAAGAAAAATAAACAAATAGATAAATATATCCAATATTCCCAACAGGAGTATTTCCACATCGTAGACAAAGTTTAATTACTAATGGCACTTCAGACTTCAAATCCAAAGAAAGCAAAGTTATGATGCATTCCTACAGTGTATGCTTTAAACCAGCATGGATTTAAACTCCTACATTACATCACAGCAAGGTTTAACACCAATTCAGGTGAGCTGACCATGCTTTCCATCAAGATTTTTGCAAACAACAATCACAGCAGTATTTGGGTAGGAAAGAGCACTACAGAGATATTCTACTTCTTTCACAGGCAGTCTACTCAGCCAGCCATTGCTATACACACATATATATATAAAAAAGGGCATTAATTCCCAAAAGACTAAAATTTATTCCCAGAAGGAGAAGTGTTAAACATGTAAAATCTGTGTAACCAGCCAAACAAAGGAAAATTAGAAATTCAGCTGCCCAAAGAATGCTTAAAACACTTGCTTCAGCACACAATGCAAAGCTGATTCCTAACCATGCCATACAGGAAGTTACATTACACTGGTTCCAGTCTTTAATAACCACTGCAGAGATACCAGAGCACACAGCTGCTTTGATACCCTGCTATCATTACAAACATACACAGGCTACCAACTATGTGACAGTTTTTACTTAGACTGTATCTTTCTGGTCCCAGAAACTAAGTGGTATTTAAAGTTGTAGATTACATGTGATATAAGAAAACAAAGGATCTTAGTCAAGGACTAGCACATTGTCTTATATATAAGCACAGGATAAAACCTCTTACTTCAAAATAATTACATTCAGATACAGAAAGAGGAAAGACAGACCAAGAACAGTCCCTCTTGTGAATGTAATACACATTTATAAAGTCTTCCAAAATCCAGAGAGCAACTTAAACCAGCCGAACAAAAACAGCTCAACAAAGATTTAGAAAGTTTAACACATTTAAAGTGACCTATAAATCTGACCGTGGGAACAATGGCACTAATCCACAGTGTATTCTTCGCCAATAAATCTAGGCTACAGCTAGATATTTGAATGCTTTTATCATGTTTAATAAACAAAATAAATTTCAGGTATGTTAGCATTGTGAACGTATACAGATATGGGTTGGCATTGTAGTCCGTCCCATCAGGGCTTATGAAACTATCAGGGACATTTTTCCTTTCAGATTTTTCCCCAGCTCCAGCCTACGACCATTATCACTTGTCTTAACTCCCCGAGACATAGAAAACCAGTTATTCCCACTTTGCCATAGCTGTTAATGTATTTCTGGAGTTATGTTCCCTTTCAGATTGCTCTTCCGTAGGCTCAGTAATCTCTCCTTAGAGGCTGTGTTTCCCTAACTGGCTCTCCAATTGGCTTGCACTGGTCAAGCCGGTACTCACTGGATGCAATTTCAAAAGTGCACCTGTTTTTTCTTGTTTAAATACAGGACACACATGAACTCCCAGGTGACTAGTGAAGAAAACAGAAATTTGCATGTTCTGAAATCCACTGCTGCCTTTAACAAGGGTCTAATTCACCTGGTCACGTTTCACAGGCTCCCACTCTAATAAACCGGATTGGGGACAACTGGCTTTTACAGTCCAAGGCTCCCAGCACTGGTGAAATCACTGGAACATCTCATCCTCCACAGGCATGCTCTGTGTCTTTAACATTAGGGCCTTCCTCCCACTGCAGTTAAAACTGAACCCAGCATTTGAGGTGTGGCCTCACCAGTGCAGAGGACAGAAAGGAGGACAATCACATCCCTACTCCTACTGGCCACATTGCTTCCACTACAGGCCAGGATACTGCCAGTCTTGGTCACCTGGGCACACTGCTGGCTCATGTTCAGCTGGCTGCCCACCAACATCCCCAGGATCTTTTCTACCAGGCAGCTTTCCAGCCACTCCTCCCCAAGCCTGTAGCATTGCCTGGGGTTGTTGTGACCCAAGTGCAGGACCCAGCACTTGGCCTTGTTGAACCTCATCCCACTGGCCTCCCCCCATTGATCCAGCCTGTCCAGATCCCTCTCTAGAGCCTCCCTACCTTCAAGACGACCAACACATCTGCATAACTTGTCATCTACAAACTTGCTGAGTGTGCCCTCGATCCCCTCATCCAGATCATTAATAAAGCTAATAAACAGGAATGGCCCCAATACTGAGCCCTGGGAAACACCACTCATGACCGGCCACCAACTGGATTTAGCTCCATTCAACACCACTCTCTGGGCTTGGCCATTCAGACAGTTTTTTTCTGCAGTGAAGAGTATATGCACCCAAGCCATGAGCTGCCAGTTTCTCCATCAGAATGCCGTGGGAAACAGTGTTAAAAACAACACTAAAGTCCTGGCAGGCAACATCCATAGCCCTTTCCTCATCCACAAAGTGGGTCACCTTGTCAGAGAAGGAGATCATGTTAGTCGAGCAGGATGCTAACTGGGCCCAATTGCTTGGTTGTCCTGCACATGCCAGGTGATGACACTCAAGATGATCTGCTGCATAACTTTCCCCAGCACCAAGGTCAGGCTGACAGACCTGCAGTTCCCCAGATCCTCTTTCTGGTCTTTTTTTGTAGATGAAGTCACATTTGCTAACCTCCAGTCAACTGGAATCTCAACAGTTATCCAGGACTGCTGGTAGATAATGGAAAGCAGCTTGGTGAACACTTCAACAGCTTCCTCAGTACCCTTGGATCCCATCCAGCCCCATAAACTTGTGTGTGTCTAAGTGGTGTAGTAGCTCACAGACAATTTCCTCTTTGAATATGGGGGTTTTATTGTGCTCCTTATTTCTATCTTCCATCTTAGGGGACTGGGCACCGAAAGAACAACTGATCTTACTATTTAAGACTGAGGCAAAGAAGGCATTAAGTACCTCAGCTTTTTCCTCATCCTTGGTCACTAGGTTTCCTCACACATTCAATAAAGGATGGATATTCTCCTTAGTCCTCCACTTTTGTTCTTAATGTATTTACAGACACATTTTTAATTGTCTTTTGAAACAAGAGTCAGATTAAGTTCTAGTTGGGCTTTGGCCTTTGCACTTTTCTCCCTCTATAGACTCAGAGTCTTTGCAGTTTTCCTGAGTGACCTGTCCCTTCTTCCATAGACTTTCCTTTTCTTCCCAAGTTCCAGCCAAAGCTCTCTATTCAGCCAGGCCAGTCTTCCTCCCTGCCCATTTGTCTTATGGCACGTATGGATGGTGTGTTCCTGCACTTTTAAGATGTCCTTCTTGAAGAACTTCCAGCCTTCCTGAACTCCTGTGCCCTTCAGGACTGTCTCCCAAGAGGCTCTGTCAACCAGCCTCTTGAACAGGTCAAAGTCTGCCCTCCAGAAATCCAAAGTGGCACTTCTATTGACCCCACCCCTTACTTCCCCAAGGACTGAAAACTCTACCATTTCATGATCCCCCAGAGTTCCACATTACTAAGTGCAAAGGAATACTGCTCTATTTTTAATTAATCTCCAAGAAAAGGCTCTACAGCTGAGGACGCACCTATGCTGCATTCTCACAAATAAGATAAATCAATTGTACAGCAACCTCCAAGGTTCAGTTACAAGTCCTACCCAGGATGATCAATTCCTGGCAAGCAACAATATTAACAAGATTCTCCTACAGCAAGGACATAAGAATTAGCAAATTTTTATTATTTTAAAACTGCTGTACTGCTGACAAAGTCATCACGATGCTTCTGAAAGTCTAATTAGAGATGGGCTTGAAAGTGATCTTGTAACAAGGAAAGCTTACTGGACAGTATACAGCAGGATAACCTCCTGTTGATCTTAGAATAATATCAACACTTTCTATTAAACAAAGCAAATAGGTCACTGAAATATATACATGTCCATAAACTTCCTTTTCATGGAGAAGTGCTTACTCTATCCTATAAACCCCAAAAAGCTGTTTCAGTTTCTTTCCAAAGCAACAACTATTGTATGAACATTTAAAACACCTTGATCTGCACCACTTAAGTAACTGCTCTTATTTTTCCCTGAAAAAAAAGCAAATGGAGAAGGTTTGGGGTTCTTTCTTTCCAGTTTGCTGAGAATGCAGAAACCTGCTGTGGTAGGAGAACAGCAAACAGGCCACCGTAATGTTAGTGTCTGTGATGGGTTGGGAATGGCCCGTACACAAACATGCTTTTAACTACTAGACAGAAGTGATGCCTATAGTTATGAAGCAATACAAAACATCATTGGATATAGTATATAACAATATATATCTCTTTACTCATACTGTATGTATTCTTAATAAAAACTTGTGATGATTAAATATTGTATTTAAATACCAACTTCCCCCTGTAACTAGTGATAATCCCAGATTAAGTAGCTGAGTACTAAATGAATCAAGATTTTTTTATTATTATTATTTTTTAAGTAGCACACTTTTTTCAAAGGTGCAATTGTTGTACCAATCCAACTTGTACATTTTACCACTAAATAGGTACTGCAAAGAATATATATATTGCAGAACAAAAAGGAAGAGAACAGTTTGCCCATGAAGAGGATGTTAATCCAGGATCAATATATACATTAATATACAAATTATTGTTAATAAAAGACTGCAAATTCCTTAAATGAAAAGTTACTTCCTCTTTATTATATCATCATCTTAGAAGTTACCCAAATGTATTTACATTTTTATGTGAGTGCTCCATCATTTCAGAAAACAGGACAAAAGTAGACATGGAAATCTTACTGACAGTACCAGCTTCCAAAGCATTCGGAGAGCCTTTGCTGCCAAGAGCACTTCAGAGATGATTGGTTTTAAAGGGGACTTGAGCATCACTTCACTACATATCAACTTCTACTGTAACTCAGGTCGACCAGAGAGGTCAATCTCCAAGATGTTCCTAAGAAGAGAGAGGCCTGGCTTCAACAAGGAAGATGACTAAAACAAATCTCCCAAAAGGACAACAGTATGGCCCTTCTGAAATTTAAGCAATCCATTGTATCTTCGGTCTTTATTCCCCTTCTCCTGCCCGAGAGTGACGGAGTGACAGCAAGAAGATAATAAAATTAATAGAAAAGGAGAAGAATGGGTTGAGTGCAAGACTGTACCAGTGGCAAGCCCAGCTTTGCCATTAATTCCAAGCTGAGGAATCAAATGTCATAACAAGAATGCACAGAGAGATCAAAGAAAGAAATAATCAAGTACGAAAGCAGGTATGAAATGATCCAGTATTTATAAAGAAATAAACCAAACAATCTGAGAAAATCAACAAGCCATACAGATGCAGAAGAAAAATTCTCCATCCTCTCAAATCACTGTAGCTGATCCTCTAGTTCAAGACTGCAAAACTAAAAAGAAACTCTGGAACAACAAAAAAAAATAATCAAGCTCCTAAGCCACCAATTAGTTTAGCATATAGTAGACTACTGGAACACTTGGGGCCTATTCTAGCCAAACTAACCAATTATTTTATTCTTCAAAGACCTTTCCCAGACTTACTGCCTCCCTTTTCCAGGTCTCCTTCCAATATATAATAAATATCTCATATCTAATAAAACATACCTCCTGTAAGAGGCACCTCAATGAAAGAATGTGTGCTCCTGTTTCCCATCTGATTTTCTCCCCTCTCTTCTCACATGCTGACTTCTCACTTTACTTTCCTTTTAACACTTCTACACCTGCCTTAACTTTTCCAAATTAGGGCAACCCATTCTGTCTCAGACTTACCTCCTGCATCAGTTTACCTCTTCTTATTTTACTCCCTTTTACACCATATTCAGTTCTTAAACATTACGAAACTAGGCAATCTCTACAGATTTCTTGCAAGGAAAATAAAGATTAGAAGAAAACACTGCATTTTAAAGGTAGCTTCTTTCTTGGAGCACATCCAAAACTGTCTCATTTCACACAGATGAAGACTATTACTCCTCATACACTACTTCAGAGACCATGATAACTACTGACTTCAGAAATAAATTCTAATTCCCTTTGTAAATGCCATTCCCCACCCCTTTTCTGACATTAAGGAAGCTTTTGCATCTCTTTTTTTTTCAGGACCTCAAAACAAAAGAAAAAGAATCCAACACCCAACCTTAAGTCAGTTACAAGGTCTTTCTTCATATGGAATGAATACAAGAGGACAGCCTAGAGGCACTGGCAGCAACTTCCTCAAGGCATCATTTTATTTATTTTTTTCAAAATCCAGTTTCAGCACACTTAGGCAATGTGGAAACAGATTTTTGTTTACGCAAAGTTACAGGAGAGTGCCACTATCCAAAGAGCAGATGCAAACAGAAGTCTGAAGCTAACGGTGATGTGAAGAGTTCTCACTTCCTGAGCCAAAAGGCTCAGTACATTTAAAGCAGCAATACAATCACACACTGCATTTAATGCAAAGCAGTTTAGTAAAGAATACTCAATCTAATGAGGATTTTATACACTCAGCCATTATGACAATGAGAGCTACAGTTTCTAGACAGCTGCTACAGCAAACTCAGGGGACTTAACGTGTGAGCTAACATTTCTTTAACTCAATCTACTGCGTAAGATAGTGTCACCTGTAAGTCTTACAGTTTCAGGTTATGCTTATCATCACTGATACCTGCTGGTCAGCGGGAACAGACAAACTGAGAATTTCTCATAGCAAGAAGCAACTTGAGTAATAGCACCTTTTGGAAGCATCTGGTATGAAACTAGAGAAACTACGAGAATGACATGATTTAATTTTACAGTTCTACTTTGCAAAGCACAAAGCAATCTTGTTAAAAATACAGAAGAATGTAAAACTGAGCAGGAAGTAATACACAATTACAGACTGTTAACAAAGGATTGAAGGAGCTTCACCGTACCATCAGCATCGCAGAAGCACAATACACGTCCCTTCTGAAAGCTGGCATAACATAATGTACTTGAAGTAACACAGGTGAAACTACAACAACATGGGAATCACTGGTGAGGGACTGCAGAGGAGCTTTAAGGTGCAAGCAGAGCTGAAGCTTTGTGAAGAACGCTTCAAAACCATGTCAAGTTCTATCGTTTGCTATGATTTAATTGTATTTGGTGTGTAAGCTAACTCATTAAAAGCCAGCCCGGGAATCTCTACACTACACTGTGTTGGCACAGGCACCTGGGGCTCTTCAGTCTGGAGAAGACAGAGGGGATTTAATAAACGTCTATAAATATCTGAGGGCTGAGTGTCAGGAGGATGGAGGCAGACTCTTCTTACTCATGCCCTGTGATAGAACAAGGGGGAATGGATGTAAGTTGGAGCACAAGAGGTTCCACCTTAACACGAGGAATAGCTTCTTAACTGTAAGGGTCACAGAGCACTGGAACGGGCTCCCCAGAGAGGTTGTGGAGTCTCCGTCTCTGGAGATTTTCAAGACCCGCCTGGATGTGTTCCTGTGTGACCTGTGCTAGATTGTATGGTCCTGCTCTGGCAAGGGGGTTGGACTCTAAGATCTCCAGGATCTGTTCCAACCCCTGACATCCAGTTTGAAATAATTTTTGAGGTGCCCGAAGCTACAATATTAAATACCTTAGGAATTCTAATTCAAAACACTATCCCATTTACAATAACAACTTGAGTAGAGGTTCCATCAGAATGTGCTGCCAGGCAAACCATCTCAAGCTTAACATACTCCAGCTACACCGACCATGCTGCTCAGTTATGTCACCTTAACTCAGTAAAAAGCAACTTAAGTTGTACTGACTGCCAACAGACACAAAGACTAATCTGTAGGCACATTTCAAAGACTCATCCGCTGTCTGAGGTGATATGATTTATTCTTGCCTCTGAAATGAGGACAGAGCTCCTGAGCTGGTAGAGCAATAGACTGAGAACCAGAACATAAACACTCCGTTTGTCTTCACAACCGACTGCAGCAACTTGACAGGGTCAAAACCACATTCTTTAGAAGGCAGTTCTCACTACTGTTTTTCTGATAGCTTCCCAAATAGTTTCCTAGATAAATGACATATCAAGGAGGTGTTGAATATGCAAACTTTTATTGTCATGTTTTAACCTTATAAAAGGCATTCACCCAGACAGTGGTACACAGCCTACAGCATTCCAGCTACACAAGTGATATCCTGCAGTTTTTGAGAAGAAATTGTGTAAAGCCTTGCTGGAACACACACAGCTTTCTAGCAGCCATAAACAAGCACCCATTGATCTACAGTATTTGGAAGCAGGGATAAAGCTGCAACTTGATTTCAGCTTTGCCCATTAGGTAACTTTGAATAGTTGCAAGGCGCTGCTTTGAAGAAGTCATCTTTCAATGTTAAGATCACTGTCCTGTTATGCCTTAGCCTGAAGCTTGACATAATGGCACTCAAAACATCTATATGCTATATTTAGTGGTAGATTGTTGTTTTCAGTGACTAAGTAGAAAAGAAAGATGATCATTGTTTCCAAGACAGGAAAAAAAACACCTGAAGCAACTTTTTTACTCCTAGAAATATTAGTAATTTCACTTCTCTATTGATGGCTCACTAATAACTAGAGCAAACATGCAGTCTAAACAAACACAGACTTTTAGCCTACAAGCTGCAGTATTTTTTTCTGCAGATACCTTGAGTTTCAGCAGCTACATGGTAGCAATCACAATATGGAGGTACAAATGAATTCTAAACCAGGTCAATTTGAGTAAATTGTCATGCTTGCTTCACACAGTATTTGACCATTTCAGTAAACGTGATGCAGCACTCCCTTAAAAAGCTTGCAATCTGAAGCATGTATTACATAACTTGTGTTAATTACCCTGTTCACTGTACAGAATGACTCCACCAGCTGCAGTCTTCGTGTGACTACAGTATACGAGCAGATTTTAACTCCAGGTTTTCAAAATTGCATGTTATTGCTTTAAGATTGCATGTATTCTATGAAAAAACAACTTCCTGAAGTAATTTATCAAGACTGTTTTTGACAATTTTTATATGCCATGCAGAGATGAATGCTCAGTATTAAAAACTCTTTAAATTAAATACAAATTCATTTACTTCTAGACTTCCATTTGCGGGTTATTGCTATTTATGTATCTAAGTCATGCAACATTTCAGAGGCTTTTGCAAGGCCTTGCTATTTCCAAGAACAAGATAAAATGGTTAGTAACTGATAATTCTTTATGATTTTTGTTTTGCTTAAAAAAAAGTTTTATTCGAGAACAACATATGGAAGGAGCTCATTTGAAACAAAAAGGGTAAATAACTAGTGAAAAAAAGTAAATAACAGCAGTTCAGCTGGGCAAGCAGGGAGCCGTAGTGCAACTCAACTCCACATGGGGGACCCAAGTCTAACACTTTAAAGCTCTGACTCCAAAAACTATCTAGAGAAGACATCAAAGCTCTTTGAAGGAGCTTAAAGTCTTTCTAAGGTGGTATGCCCAGTTAGACAAAGAATCTTTCTTATTCTCACAGAATTAACAATAACCAGTGCACTAATTTAATTGATAACAGGACTGTCAGGTCAGGACTTGGGAGGAGAAGAATAAGCACACATGAACCAGAGTAGCTGACTGACACACAGGGACAGGGTAGAGACAGAATCAGTCTACTGACTCAATGTTTTGACAAACTCAAATTCATATTTGTTTCTTGAAGAATTGACTGATTACACAGGGCTGAGGGGTGGCCTGCAGCAACCCACCATTCTTTTTTTTTGAAGCTGTGATGTAAAAACCTGTATTGCGAAAATAAACAGATTCTTGAATACTGAGGAATTTTCTTGACATTTCTTCATTGGTTGTCACATTAGATATTCCAAAATGGTTTCTTATTACTTCTACCCAGAGCCATATCCTCCTTAAATAGTGACTACTTAAAAGCAAAGACAACATCATAGAAGGATTTTAATATTGAAGAAAATTACTTCAAGTTGAAGCACCATGGCAACCAAAAGTTGCTATGCATTTTGAGTTTATCACTACTTCTGAATTTACAACAAACCAAAGTTGTTTCTTTAACACCTCAACACATTGATAGTCCAGCCCATCAAACTGACATTTTCAAGAGTGATTCTCTATCTGTCAACAATCAAAACAAGAAAAGTTAACAAAAAGTTGACGTTTGTATACATGTATTATCGGCAAGAATAAATCTTGAAATGCTGGGGGGTGGAGTTGTCCTTCATGACTTGTTTATTGCCATAACAACTGTTAACATTCTTGCCAGCCTTTTCATATGGAAACACAGGGGGCCAGAGAGGAGCTGGCAAGCTCACAGGAGGAAAGCAGTTGTCAGAAAAGATTAGAACATGAAAGCGACACTACAGTAGGACAAATGAGGGTATCAAGGAGAAATGAGCACCTAGAAAGAATATCCAAACTCAAACGTAACTGTTCTACAACTGGATGCAGAATGGCTTTGCATGTCCATTTACAAATACCTTCCAAATACAAAATTCTAAAATCTGCACAAGTATAGTACATATTAAAAGTAAACTGGAAGAGAAGTAGAGATTACAAGGGTTTTCCTTTTAAAAAAGGGAAAATTCTTTCAGGAAAGTGTCAATTTATAGAATCCATATTGATGGATTTTCAAAATACTTTGCATGGTTTAGGCAAGAAACAGTTATCTACAATATTTGCATAAGTACCTATCTTAAACTCTCCACATTTGATCAGTTTAAAGACCTGCTCTAATTATTATGCAGGAAAAACTAAAGACAAATATCTCCTGGTAACAATGCATCAGATTCAGTTCTTCTGAATATGTACCTGAACAATTTTTTAGCAAAACGTATTTTTAGATACACTTCTATTTCTTATTTTCATGTATGTTTTAGACTTCTGATGAGCATTAAATATTGTATTGTTCTCATTTAAGCAAAACTTTTGTGGAAAGGCACTACTTGGGCTACAATGTAGATGTTTACCTTCTGGACACAGTTCAGTCTAAGCACTGTGTTGAAAAAGTAGAAAACAAAACCACTCGCTCATTTACAAAACTGAAGGGCTTAAAATAAGTAAATAAATGTTCTACTGTGAAAGAGACATTTCATGTGTTTGCTGCAATGTGTTAACTGTGTATTCCTCTTGCCTGTAACAGTCTTCCAATAATCTATAATTGGCCAAGAAGTGTGTCCAGAGTCCAAAACATATTTTAGTTCAGCGATTCTACTTACTCCAGCATAAAGCACATACTGGAAATTCATATCAACACCTAATTGCGTGACAACCATAACTTATGCCAAGGGCCTATTTCATACACGAAGAGACCCCTTTTTGTTTGTGATAATTCACCTACACCTTTTCTACTAGTACATAGTACTTTGGGGTTCCAACTATAATTTTTTAAGAAGCTGAGTTGCCAGAGTTTGTCTTTGCATCTCTGTTTAAAGCCACTCCTTTGTATAAACAAAGTTCTTTAAAAAAAAGCCATGTTTGTTCTGTGAAAACAGTTTATATTTAAAACATTACGTATTTCAGCATTTTGTTCTATAGTGGCACAACGAAAACACTGTGTATTTCATATTTTTGTTCTATGTTTTTACAGCTGAGTGCACTCCTATAGTTACTTTTGCTAAAAAAGCTATAGTCAAAACTAGTGTTGGCAGTCTTTATGCACCCAAAATATATTTAAGATAATGGACTGCTTTTCCATTTCTACACCAAGTATTCAAACAACACATGTACATCCAGCTACAGGCTGTGTAAAGTTTATAGATTCTGATAGTGAGTGCTTAATATAATACTTGGATAGCTTTCTTACATCCCATGTAACCATCTTTACTGAGAAGGCCTCGAGCACACACTAAGTTAAACTAGGGAAGAGGAAAAAAGTAGGCCTCACTGAAAATTAACAGTAAACAAGCTAAACTCTTTAACCAATTTAACATTATTACTTTGCTGCCCTAATTGACACTGACATTTCAAACCCAGGAAATTTCTGGGCAGAAAGCAGCAGCAAAAGATCACAAAAAAGGACATAATAGAGGACTCTCAAAGTCTTACAAGACCTAAGATGACCAGACTTTTGTGAAAAGAAATAAATCCCAATTATCTGAAAGTTATGCTAAATTAGAAAGATTCCCTAGTTAAAAAAAGGCATATCTTGTCATTAAAACTTCATGTTTAATCCTGAACAGTTTCAATCCATGAAAACTTTTGAACAGAGGAAAATAAGTAGGGAAACACCTCAGAAATGTATTATATTACTTGGACTACTATGTATTTCCTGCTGATAAGCAAGGAACAGGAATGTTTTAAAAACTCGTGTGAAATGCAAAGAGCGTAACATCCCCCTTAAACAGTAACTGATTACAGTAGCAAGTAGAGGAAACAAATAGGAGCAGATCTTTAAAGCAAAACCTTAGGTGCCAAGGACTTGCGAACACTACACATTTCAGTTCAGTTTGATTTTGTTTTCAAGTACTTCAGAGTAGCTACAGAACAGTTACACAGATTGAACACCTGAAACCATAACAGGAGAAGGAAAATTTGGTCCACCCTGGCTGACAGAGTGTAGAGCTGAAGGTCGAACTTTCTTGGAGGTAACTGTGCAGGAAACACACCAGGGAAATAGTGTTCCACTTACAGAGACACTCACCCCCCACTGCACAACTAAAATCTTACTAGTTTCCAACTGCGCAAACCTGTGTAGTAGTTTTACTGTTCTCAAAATTAAGTAAACCAACCACATAGAATAACGTTCACACTTCTGTCAGAAACTGAATTTAAACATGCCAGAAGTCAGGCTAGTTAAAAATGAGGAAACGTCACATTATTTTGAAAAAAATTTTGAGGTAAGCAAGTACCAATATATTTAGTTTGATTTGGGATATGTTAGTTCATTATGATGACCACAGTTAATAACAACAAACTAATTCTTTGTCTACATTCTCTCTTTCTCTGTTTTTGCCTACAAGCCAGTAAAGCATATGCTAGGAGTGAGTGTATCAAACAGCCTTGCAGAGGGTTGTGTTTTGTTTCAGAAGAAGTTAAGCTTTGAAGGGTCTACAATTCTAACTCTGTAATCTTTTCCAATTAGTAGGTCTGCTTACAGGCCAGTTAACGAACCATCAGATGGGGCAGCTTTATCACCCAGCAGGGAAGGAAGGCAACACTGCAAATTAACACACATGCCCAACAATCTGACAATGTCGTCTTTATTGAAAGGGATTCTTAAGGTGTAACCATGACTGCAAGACAAAAAAAAAAAAAAGGAACGAACTTAAGAAGATATCTTTTTGGCCTAACAGCCACTAAAAACCTCAAAGGAACATGGGAAAATAAGAAGGTGGCTGTTAGTCATATCCATAACATACGCACATATCACAGCTACCAGTCTTAAAATTAACAGGATCTTAAATATATTTTTAGCAGTTGAAATTAGTGCAAAAGCAAAATTATATCCCTAACACTTCTCAGAAGAAAATGTGAGACATTTCAGTATTTTCACATGTAAGAGCTACTACCATTAAAAGCTGATAGGTATCTATAACTAATTAGTTAAGATGTCATGTAATATCTATTAAAGTTAAAATACAAATGAGTAAAATCCCCTCACATGTTATCAATTGATGTATTCTATTGTTTTTTCTTTTACTTAGTACTTGTAAAAATTGGAAATATTAGTTCCATTAGGTTGAGGATATGAAAAGGCTTCCAAATGCACTTCTATACATTTCCCCCCCACACCGACAAAGAACACCTAAAAATGTATAACCTGATGGCCCAGAGAGACTAAAACAGGTTAGAAGACAGCTGCCTGCCCCACCTCAATCCTAGGAGTTTCCACACCTGAATCATGGGGGCCAGAATACTAAATCACAGAATAATTTTAACTGGGATGGACCTCTGGAAGTCATTTAGACCATTTCCTCAGAGCAGGGCAAACATGGATCAAGTTGCTCAGGGAGTCTTGTCCTCTTGATTCCTGGAGGGAGATTCAACAATCCCTCTGGCCAACCTGCTCCAGTATGTGATCACTCATTTATACTTAATTCAATTTTCCCTTACTACAACTTGTATCTGTTAGCTTTCATCCTATCACTATGTACCTCCAAGAAGACTATGCGTAGCAGCTCTGCAGCCATCAATACACATGCTAATTTGTGAACTGTAGGCCATGGATTTTCATGTTGTGCTATAAATAACAGACATCTTTTACTGTGTTGGTTTGTTGGCTTTACTAAGAGGATGACAAAAAAAAAATAAATCTTTGCATTAAGACTGGGGAGGTAACCTCTTAATTAACATCTAAGTGAGGTAACCTCTTAAATGCTGAGGTCTACCTGATCGTTAGGGGATCAACTCAGTTTCCTTTATCTTTAACGTTTCCAAACTGTAACCCCCTACAAATTATTTAGGTTTATTTATGTAACATGTAAGTGTAGTCCATTTTCTGCCATATTTAGATTAGAGACTTGCTTCAGAAAACCACCAAGTATTTCAGGTTGCATTTTCACTTTAAGCACCTTCTCACCCAGAAGACTGACTTAAAAGTAGTTCTGAACTACCTATCACTTTTGATAACTATTCAACTTCTTTATTTCAGAAGTTCAAATGGTAATTTCACCAATACTGGTGAATTCCAAACACTTCAGGTAAAATACCTTAAGAACAATTACATGAGGACAGTGAACTACACACAAAGATGACTATCTTGACACCAGCCCAAATATTGAAAATGTTGAAAATCTGAACTCGATTCATATTTATCATACCATACTGCACACAGTTTTTGAATTCTTAATTCCCAAATTTTTACCTTTACCTCCTCTCTTCTCCCCTCCAACAAATAACTCCATATGACAAAGACTGGTATTTTATATATAGTTTGGGGAATTGGGGTTTTTTGTTGCTGTGGGAGAATTTTTTTCTTTAGGCGTGCTGTAAATAACATGCATACATCTAGACTTTTAGAGAACTAAGGCAGACTCATACATATAAGCTACCCTTTGTGGTATGTGCTGGAAGAGAAAGCATTGCATCACCACCATTATTACTAGCATAAGCATCCAGCTACAATGTGCAACCCAATGCAAAAAGTACATCTTTTTAAGAGTCCTTCCCCTTCGCCAAGATAAAGAATCCAAGAATCTCAAAGTCCTGAAAGCCAAAAAAGCACTGTATAGAGTCAAACATTCCTTCTGCACTTTTTCTTTTTGTTGTTGTTTTGTTTTTACATGTTATTTCTGGGTTTATTTGTTTTAATTTATGAGTTGTCATGGCATAAATTCCATTTATCCCTATTTTTCTGGAAAAATCAAAACACACATTCATTAAATTACTTCCTGCCTTGAAGGATTTTTCTTTTTATCTTCTTCCCATATCTTCTTCCAAAAAGAAGAAATTTTAATCTCACAAAACTAAACAGATTTAAATATTCTGGTCTGAAAAGCTGCAAAACCCAGCTATACAAATATGCTTACAAAGTCATACAATTTTCAGTCATTCCTTCTTTCACACTGGCATAATGCATTAGAAGTCAACACTAGCATTAAAATTTCTATAATCCCAAATGATTTAAAAAGAGAAAAGAGAAAAATACAAAAGAAAAACCCACAAAGCCTTCACAGCAGTCATCAGGTTCTTGCCCTCAGGCCTAAAACAAGCTTTATTTGTTGACCACACCGACCAAAAAGTTTAGTTTAGCAAGGAAGAATACACTCCAATTAAGTAGTTGTGTACAAAAAAGGATGTTTACATTTTCTTTCTGTCCTAGTCCTTGTCCATTTATGGATGGAGGTAAAATAATACATTGCCAAGACTCCTCCACTCCAGCATTTCCCATGTGCTTTAAGTGAGAAGTGGAACAAAACAATGAAAAACTTAAGGGACATTCTGTTTGAATCAAAGCTGCATAAACAGCAAAGCTAGCATTTTATTATATCACCTATTTAACTACACATTGCTATGCACTTGAAAGACTAGGTCCTAAACTAGTTGTAAATTGCTAGAAACTAAGTTCATTATGTGCACCACCGCCCAGGAAAGCTACAATCACATGTACACAGCATTGTGCAACAGACTAATAATCTTAAAACAAATCTCACTAAACTTTACACTCACCATAGCTTCATTGCATAATTTGTAATAGCTACAGTGATATTGATTTTTAAGAAATAAATATAACTTTGCTGATGAATGTCCTCCATTGTCTGAACGAGTTCAGGTAAAATGAATGACAAAAACAACTGACAATTTTTCTTGCTCCCAAAGATGAAGTTTTTGTATTTCATCAAATACTCAAAGGGTATGCTCAGCACCTATGGAAGAAGTTTCACAAGCACTTGCTATTTCAAGATGTCAAATGAGAAAGGTACTGAAGTTTGGACACAAGGTAGCTGATTTTTGATAGGTGTTTAAGAAAAACATTGGCCATTTCAACAGGAAGTTTAAGTTCTATTTCTCTTCTGCTTTTAGTGAAAAAATAATCTATGTCTTCATTTATCAAATTAAGCTTTCTCAGATTTCTGAGCTACTATCATGGCAATGATTACTCCCTTAAAATAGCAAGCTGCAAAGGTAAGCTTAATTTCTAGGTAAACAAACCCCATATAATACATTCAGAACTAGAACAGAGACAGCACTACTACTAGGTGTAATCTCTTTTTACATGGTCTGTTCCTAGAAGTAAGGTCCTGGGCCCATGAAGCCTCCCCAATAGCCATGTACCATTTCCAGCCTTTAAGTATAGTTTTTGTAGCTCCTTTCTCTCTGCTTATTTCCTGCAGGAAAATGTTTGTAGGTTTTTTCTTTGCTTGAGTTTTGTTTTGTTTTCCCTAAATAACATTCGTAATAGAAGAGAACTATATGAATACTCAAAAATAACCCACCCCAAAAAACACCCACCCCAAAAAACCCACAACACATGTACACTGATTTTACTTCAAAAACCACCATCAATAAACATAAGTTAGATAAAAGATCAAAGTCTTTCATATAAATGTGACAGAACTGCAATCATGACTTGCATTCATTATGTTTCTGGAAGAAACAGGTTTGAAGAAGTAGAGAAGCTGCAGACTCAACAGGTAAGGGATTCTCAATATCCTGCTCCATCTATGAGCTGCTTATGATATTTTTATTATTCTTACAAATAGTTTGCCTTGTCCATATGAAACTATTCCATTCAAAAAGAATCATCCCAACTTCTCCTTCCTTTGGATGCTGGGGACAGGGATAGAGTAATTCACTTATTTGCCCCCTACACTATTCAGAGCGCCTACTGACACCATGGTTTACACAGCTAGGGTGGCTTGCATCAAAATATCAAACTTTACTCCATGCACCTTAAAAATTACTTAAAATTTACTCCTGTCTGTTCTTCATTGTACCACTTTTTCATCTATGCTGCCATGTGTTTTTTTTCCAGAAGTAGTAACTAAAATTAATGTCAGTGGTGATCTCACCAACACAGATTCTCTCTATGTTAAAGGTATGAAAGCACCGTGGAAATCTCTAATGCTGACTGAACTGGAAATACTAGCAGACAGCACAGATGTACATAGTAATGCAGCTTTAGTCTGGAATTAGTACAGAAGTATGTCAGAGATTAAAAGCAAACAAACACATCTTCTTTAGGCTCCAGAAAATTCACTCAAAGGGCTTCTTGATCAAGGAATGGATTCTCTAGCATCTCACACAGAATTAATTTTTGAGGCTCTCCACAGTATTTTTCATATGCAGAATAGATCCTTCTGTCTTCACAAAACTCTGTAGGAATTAATCATCTCTGAGCTTTAACCCACACCAGGCATGCCTGAAATTACTTACTGTACTCAAGCGGCATTAGATACACATATCAATTCATCTCTCCATGGTCACATTTGTCCCCTAATAATCTTCTAGCCTGGCCTCCCTTTATTTGACTATCAAGACAGAGAACAACAACATGTAAGTCAACAGTCCTTTAGTTCAAGTCCTTTAGTAATAGTCTCACTGTGCACTTGAGCTGACGCAGATGGCTGTGGCCATGTGACAACAGCTATAAAACAAAATAAAGGGTAACATGCATGAGAAGATGACAGAGAATGAGACAGATGTCAGAGGGTAGCTGTGCCTATACTAGCCACTTTTCCACCCTTCCTGTACTTTTCCTACTTTCCTGTAGCACCTAAAGCTTCCAAACTAACTAAACAAACTAACATAAAGTAGAAATAATCCTTGACTTCCAAACAAAATTTAAATAAATAAATCTATGAACATACTAGAAACACTAAAAATAATACACAAAAGAAAAGCACTATATATTTCTGCTCCTCAGTTCACCACATTCAGGATGAGTTGGTGCCTTAACCCATCTCATTAACTTCTAATCTATATTTCAACTATTACTCATACACCTTCCATCATATCCACTCAGTTGTGAAGGGGGCTTCTGCAAAATGTGTTTTAAGTGTTCTTTTATCATCATACAAAACTTCAATACTGCAAACAAACCCAAACTACAGCTTTTACTAGAAGCCTGAGGATGATGCTTGCTTACAGTACTCACCCCAATCCAGACTGCATCACATCAGCCTGCTCAGTTTAAACCACTACCTTGGTTTGAACTTCAGTTCCCTCCCCAGTAGACACAGACAAAACTTGTAATTTTTACGTCCAAAGTCTGTCTTGATTTTTTTAATTCATGACTAAACAGAAAATTCAGCTCTCCTTGGCACTGAGATCCATGAAGGTGCCCAGTTTGCATCATTACTGAACAAACTGTGTGATTTAAGAGACATTTACAGCTCTCCGTAAGCTACAACTGTATTGGTAAACACAAAAGCAACAAAAGACCAATCTCCACTCAACCTGCTATCAAGCGCTTCTCAGAAAATCGATTTGTGTATGTAATTACATTTTTGCATAGTATTCTTCCTTCCACATTTCAGCCAAAAGCCAATGCCCGTGGAAAAAGCTCCTATAATATTTTCTTATGGAAGATCCACTGTTTCACTCACAAAAATCACTCAATGATTTAGTCTGGGAAGTACCTCTGGAGCTCCTGTAGTCTGACCCCCTGCTCCAAGCAGAGCCAGCTTCAAGCCTAGTTGAGGTTAACGAGAGTTTTGTGCACTCAAGTTTTGACAATGTGCAAAGACAGAGACCTCATGTCCACTCTGGGCAAGAGCTGAGTTAAGGTAAGTCACAGGTTATGCACTTATCAAGGATATTTATATTTTATCATCGTCAAGCTAACAAAAGCCCCTACCATTGCTGACAAAATGACATGTCAAATAGTACCGAAAACCTTAACAGCAGCTTTCTATTTCCTCTAACAGAATTTCTGCACTGAAAACTTTTTTTCTGACCATTTTTCAAGGCAGAACCCTTTCCTTAAGCCATCCTGCCAAAGCTGACAAAGCTCCTGCTATTTACCCAGAAATACTTCCTTTTTCCTAGGCATATGTGTCCACGGTTTTAAAACTATGCTAACAGGTGGAGTAAATATGGCCTATGTTCTGTGCCATTAAAACCAACAGACACATCAATCTATGGAGAGGAAAATGTTTACAAACAATTCACATAAATGATTGTTATTCTCCCCATCAATTTGATGAATGACTTGAACTTCTGAAGTCAATTTCTTTGGGGTTTCTTTTTTTGTTTGTTTGGGAGTTTTGTGTGTGTTTTGTTTGTTTTTAAATTATAGTAATGAGCACAAAGACAAACTCCAAATTCCTCCGGGAACCTGTAGCCAAGGTAAACATTCCTTTTGCCATTGTTTTATATTTGGTGTTTCCCTCCTCCATTTCTATTTTATCTTCATTGCCTGCTTTATATATTAGCAATATTAAGTCAATTCTTTTCTGGTTTTGCTGGAATTTTAGAGATGTCAAACACGAATTATTTTATCTAACTACAACTCCACCTTTTTTTCATAGTTATTACAGATTGGACTAAAATAAAACCATTAATCTGGATATTGAGAAAAAATGATACATCTTTACATGCTAAGTCAACTTGGCATTCATTTTCTTATGCTAACTTCAATAGTCCTCTAGCTGTCATCTAGAAGTCAAAGAGAGGATGTGGATTTTTAACACAGAAACTAGCAGAAAACTACAAATCTCAAACCTTGCTTGGTATAGAGACACGTGATATGTCACATACACGGTGACAGTCAGAAAAAAACAGCAAGGGGAAGTAGCCTTGCCCCATTCCTAAAGTCACTTTTAAAAAAGTTCATAAAAGTTTAGACTTGTACTTACAAGTGCAATCAAAAGTTTTAAACTCATCTCAAATAGTTCCAGTTATCAAAGATCTCAATGCAAACCAGTTAATTCTAATCAATTCCTGCTGGCACAGTCACATTTTAACCTGACTCACTGACCACTTCAGCTATATGCTACAGCTATCTTTTCCAAATTTCTGCAAATAAAACAAGCAAGTTGTTCAATTCAGTAAAGAGCATTAACAATTTTGCTGGATTCTAAAGCTTCTGCTGGTTTTGGAGACAGCCATAAAAGCAGACTTGAAAGAATATTTTTACATCTCCATTTCAATATTCCTTCTATGCTAGAAATAGCACCTACTTACTGTTTTAGCTAATCAAAGAAAATGTTAAGTATAAATAGAAACAGGAGTGAGCTGCACAGAAATACTGAGCTGGTGTTACTTAAGTATGCACACAAGAACACACAGCGGCTTTTCCCCTGTACAGCAGTACCACACAGCATGCTATTTGAGAAACATTACAGCATTAACAAGCCCTCTTAAGACAGATAGAGCTATGCCAACACGAAAGTCTTTTCTCTGAATAGCTGATACTGCCTGATGAACTGGTATTTGCAGCAGCACTTCTTGAAAGTGATTTTCATGGTTTAGGGTCAGGGCAGCCCCTTAGACCAGTAAAAGGGCCTCCCTCCCCAAAGGGGAAGAGAAAGGGAATAAGGGAGAGAGACTTGGTGATTAGAAAAGGAAACTAGAACAGCTT
>JANHFX010015334.1:0-34055 GCA_027560015.1 Chloroceryle amazona | reverse complement strand
GAAAGGAAAGGAAAGGAAAGGAAAGGAAAGGAAAGGAAAGGAAAGGAAAGGAAAGGAAAGGAAAGGAAAGGAAGGAGAAAAACATTTTGTTTGTCATCAGGATGGTTAGTTGCTGCAGCAACCAGCAGTATCACTGTTTCTACCTGACTGGAAGTATTTTTCCCTGAAGTGATCATAAGGATTCTTTATTTCAACTGATAAAGTACTTCTTAACTATTAAATATATTCTATATTGGCCATGTTAGTTACGTACCCTTGGCACAGTTCATATATGACCTTTTACAACCTGGTTAGTCTGAATGTTAGAAAATCATAGAATCATAGAAATGTCTGGGTTGGAAGGGACCTCTAGAGGTCATCCAGTCCAACCGCCCTGCTGAGGACAGGGACATCCTCAGATGCTCAGATCTCTGTCAAGCCCAGCCTTGAATGTCTCCAGGGGTGGATGAAATCCCTACAGTCTATTTAAGAATTCTTTATTTTCCTCCAAGACCACCTTCTCCATTTCAAGACAGCTATGCTTATAACTGCTGATGCAACATTTGAACCTATCTAAAAAACAATCTTAGGGTAATCATTCTGAATAGAAAAAGAGAGGTCTGAAGTATAGTAGATCTATATATAGTACCTGTTGGTAGTGAATATCTCTCATTTCCAGCATGTCTATTTAAAGATGGAATTTTAGAAAAGTTGTTACTGTGGTACAATCAATCTTGATGTATGAGCATAGTTTAGCCAGATGATTCTCTCACAGAACTGGGGCTGTGACTACTAGCTGAACTTGAGCTATAAACGTGGCACTTCACATATTAGTTAAAAGAATTACAACGAAATAAAGTTTTAGTCAATTAATTTTTTTACCCTCATTACTTCTCCAAGGTTCCAACAATTTAAAAACCATTTGTTGGCATGGAAACATCAGGTTAATTAAAAATGGATTAATCTAATTAACTAAAACATATCATACTTTAGACTGCTTGATTTAGAATACATAAGAAACAGAACACTTTTCATTATCATTTTGTGTCTTTTATCTATTGAAAATGTTTTGCTTCCATGAGAATTTACATGCTTAATCTTTGGGTTGTCTCCAGAAGGTAAAGATATTGTTGACAAGTAATGTTAAAGTTTCCTGTTTCAGCAAATATGGACCCTGTGTGTATATATATATTGTCTATCTCTCATGATAGTTTGCTTTCAACTTGTCTGTAAGACACCACCACATGGTGTAGCATCTTGTTTCCCAGCAGCAAATTTTATTTCAAAGTTTATGTGCTGACACACCATAAATGGATTGGATTAAACAAAAAATGAAGACATAAAGTAGCAAAATCATCCATATTCTTCTGCCAATCTGTTAAATTACAGTATGATAGAAGTGGTTAGCTAAATACCTTCCCTGAAGAAATGAGCCTTAAAGATTCAGAGTTTCTTTCCCATAGCTGCCTTTTTTCCCAAGAATCCCATCATGCTAAATGATCTTCCACTTGTATTAGGATTAATAAGCAGTTGTTTTTCTTGTACATTTATTTGAATGGCTTTGGATAGTAGCTGCAGTTTTCAAAGGAAATATTAAACATTTCATTCAGTCTGACATTACATCAGTGATTACATCAGCATTACTTCATGGATCTACATATATTACTTAAGTGTTATTCTGGCTAGATTCTGAATTACTATTAACTTCAACTGGAAGGTCAACTCTTAATGCAGTTTGCAACCTAAACTTCATGAAAACAGACTCTCTCTCACAAAAGGGCAAAAGAATAATGACCTGAAGGTCAGGCTGAGAAATCTGAGTGCAGGGTCAGATTTGTGAGTGGGTTTTTTTGTTTACAATTTAAAATAAATTAAAATCAATGGATGCTCGCAGAGCTTTTTTTTCTAATATGAAGCAACAACTCTTTGTAACAGAGATACTGTAATCCAACTGCTGCTGCTTCATTCAGATGAAGAGTTTAGATAATGTCAAAGTGTCATATCTATGGCATGTAACATGACTATAAATGCGGAGTAAAAAACCCAAATATCTCAATGATGCTGGAATTACTGGATTTCACTCCTCAGTTCTCCTTATTCTTCTTATTCCCAGTTGGGGGCTGAAGGAGATAGAAGACTGAAATCCCATTTAAAAAATATAAATATTGCAGTGCTCTCTTGGGTTTTTATAGATGCTTGTCTTGAAACACTTGGGTTTCATTTCTTGCAGGATGTGAAAGATCTATTTTATTGAGCAACCCAGTGTCAGTCTTGCCATTCAGACCTTGATATTGTACATAGTGAATGCTGCTATGCCTAGCAGGTGGCCTGAGGGTTCCTTGACAGCAGTTTTGTCATGCACTGCAGGAACAGCAAAATCATTCACACAATTCTGAGAACTCCAAACACTTTAATATTGCTCTGAGTTTCCACTTAAAATATAAATATCAGTGACCTTTCAGAAGACTTTTTATTTTTAGAAGACCACATTTACATGACTAGTTGGTGAAGTGATAGCATACTCAAAACAATTTAAGGCTACTGGTTTCTCTTTGCTAGCATATTACACTACTCCTTTAAGTTCCTGCAGCTTTTGTGGTCTTCATATGAAGATACTACTTGTTTCAATAACATTAATATTTGTTAGCTTATCGCAAGAGCTTTTTCCTCAGGCTTTTGCTCAGTCCTGTAAAAAAAGTCCAGAACTGTAAGTCTCATTAGGGTCACATTGTTATTGGCAAGATATTTTCCTTAGATGAAACCTACTAACAATCTTGAGGTGGGAAAAAAGACACAGTTATTGCAAGTGCACAATAAAAAAAAAAAAAAAAAAAAAAAGGAGAGAGAGTCTAGGTGGGAGTATTATTCTATAGCCATCAAAGGTGGGGGTGTACACGGCAGTCACACACTTCTCACCACTGACAAGAAAACCTAGGGAGCATGATGTCTCCTCCAGATTTGTTTCTTTCATTTTTTCTTTCAGTGCTAAGCATTTGGGCACATTATCTTATTTGGGGAAGATGAACAAGGCAGTCAGTTATTACTTTCATTCCTAAAACCAGTGCTTTAACAAAGTATTTGTCCTAGATCAGATTTGACAGTTATAAATGAAAATATAAGATGGGGTTAACATTCCCATTCTTTGAAAATTTTATCAACCTTCTGAGAACATTAGTTCAAAGATTATGTAAAGTGTCTCGCATATATAGGCACAAACTCTAGTCCCTATGAAGAATCAAACTTCCAATGCCATCCATGTCATTCCAATGCCATCAAACTTCCAATGCCATCCATCCAACTCTCAGTCACTTAGCTACAAACAGGAAACAGAACACGGCGAACTTAAAATTGTATTATTAATCTGTAGAATCTGGTCAGAAACTGGATATAATGCACATTACTCTTTTTGAGGTGAATGAATTGCAAAGACAACCATAAGAAGACACAATTTTGCCAGAAGCCTGTTATCTGATGTCAAAGTAAATTATACATTGTATATCTATGGCTGACAGTGTTCTGGGTTTTGCTGAAAAGGCTGTATTCCCTACTGCAGTGCGCCTCTAATAAAATGTCACTCTGCAGGAACAAGAGAAACCTGCTTAGAGTCTCTCTTTTTTAAGGAATCAAGACTCTTTATAAAATAATTTTAAAATCCAAGGCTGGACACTGATATTTGTTTGTTTGCCATGTTGCTGGCTTTTATTTGCTTTCTTTAATAATCATTTGTGTATTTGTTGTTTGCTGTTTCCATAGTTGTTGTATACATTCATATTTTTGAGGAAGACAATGAAATAACTAAAAATATCCTAAGGCAAGTGTAAAAATTCACACAAACCTTTGCATTGCCTTTGTTATTTGATGACTTATATCTGACCATTATACTTCGATTGTAATCTCACCATACTTTTACATTGTTTTGATTTCAGTAGCATTATACATAATTCACAAAGATCTGAGAGAAAAAAAAAAAAATCTTTACCCTCATGGACACATTTCTGTGTGATGTGATCTAGGTGATCCTGCTCTGTCAGGGGGGTTGGACTAGATGATCTTTCGAGGTCCCTTCCAAAGCCTAATGTTCTGTGATTCTATAAAAATATAAGAATTTTATGCTTCAAAAATTGAAATAATGCATACATTTCACAAGTAGAACTGAATTTTAATAGAATTTTTGTTATTAAAATTGCTTGTTTTGTGGTACAAAGAAGGACAGGTAGATATTTCTGTTTCTCCTATGATATAATTTGCATCTTATTGAAATCCATTAGCAATAACTTTTGGAAGGATAAAATGATTGTTTTACAATTCATTATAAAGCTTTAAGATTCAATGAGTAGGTACAATATCTATATGGTGATTTGGTAATCCACACTATGTAGGCTGGAGGTCAAAGGCACATCTGTTTTTTTGCAGTTTCTTGAAGATTTACATTCTGCTACTGATTTTTGCTAAGTAGTTTAATAACTGTAAAATGGCACTACTGTCATATATTCCTTTTTCCTCTCTGTGCTTTCAAGGGGAAATTAATCACATACAGGAGTAAGAGTTTAGGAAAATGAGAAAACAGCTATCTTATTACTCTCTACAGCTTCCTGAGTGGAGGTTGTAGTGAGGTGGCGGTCGGTCTGTTCTCCCATGTAATAGGACAAGAGGAAATGGCCTCAAATTGTGCCAGGGCAGGTTTAGATTGGATATTAGAAAAAAGTTCTTCCCTGAAGGGGTTGTCAATCTCTGGAGCAGGCTGCCCAGGGAAGTGATGGAGTCACCAACCTTGGAGGTATTTAAAAGACATGTAGACATGTAGATGTGTTGCTGAGAGGCGTGGTTTATTGGTGACCTGTCAGTGCTGGCTTAACAGTTGGACTTGGAGACCTTGAAGCTCTCTTTGAACCAGAGCAGTTCTATGATTCTATGATTATCAAGTAGTGTTCTCTGAAAGGGGCAGACTGCAGAATGAAGCAGCAAAATTTCCCTCTTTTTAAGTATTATTTTCTAGTTGAGCCAGTAGGACAGTTTTTTTCAAAGTACTTGGAAGAACATTTATTTAATTTACTTACATTTAGATGTATTAAGTGAATAATAAATAAAATCAGAGAGATTATTTTCCAGTAACTCTTCTGGGGGAACAATGCAGAATTTCTGGCATACTGCACTATGCAAAACCCTAAGGCGCAGAAAGAGGTGTATACTCAATTCTCCTTCATGGGGTGCAGACAAGTCACCATGTCTGAAACTGGATTCTTGTTCTATCTATGCCACATGTCCCCATTTCCACACTGATATTTTCCATATTATCTGAAAGAATACAGGGGAAGAAAGGGAACAGTCCATACACAATGCTGAATACAGAAGCAGCCTTAATAGTTGTATGGCACTAGGATATACTAGATATAAACAAAATTTCTGTGAGTTTTCCCTCATTCACTGAGCATTCAGCATAATGGGTCTCATTCTGGACTGTCTTGATACAATATGCATTCTGCAGTTGCAGTTATCTAAATTTTTATAAAATAATAATCCATATAAACTATTACTGAAACTTCAAAATCACAAGTAGATGAGGTAATTAACTTGACTGCCATATCTACAACTTTTTTAATTTAGTTATTCAAGATAGCTTCTTTTTAATTAGTTCTTGGCAGACACTGCAGCTTTGATAGTAATACTAAGCCACATTCCTATGCAGTGTTTTAGCAAGTTTCTATATTTTAAAGATGCAATATAAAACTGCAGCAAAATCCATTGTCCTGGTTCTGTAAAACTATCTCTGGTAGCTAATCCACCAAAGATGGGGATCATGCATATGTACAGTTATGCAGGATCATGCTTGTAATTGTACATACTAATTGCACATATTGAAATGCTTGTTACAGACCAGAGCGCTAATAAATAGAGAACATACAGAATTGGATTGCTCAGTTTGCATAGAAAGTATATTACTAGTGTCTTCCCCTGGAAATTGTTCTACTTTTAATCACCAAAGAAAATTAACCCAGCTTAAATTCATCTTAAATGCTGAGTCTGATAGGCCTGCCAGAAGCATAAATCTGTTTTTCTAACAGCATTTCTTTTGTATGTATATATCATAATAAAGCAGGAGCAGGATGTTGAGAAGAAGCATAGGAGATTTCTATATCCTACCCTGAGAGATATATACTGTATAGATGGGAGTTTACAAGATCTAAAATAGAATTTAAAGCTGCACATTGTATAATAAGGCATTAGTATGTACAAATGATTGTATTCTTTAGACAGTGATGAAATATTGTTGTCACAGCTGAGCTTTGATTATGACTTGGTTTAAACCAGTTTCTATACTGAATAAGAAGACCTCAGATTTGTTTTCTCATTATGCAGACAATATGGGCAAATGCACAAGTATATGAGACATTGAGAAAGTTCATTCATTTTGCTCATGGTTCTGCTTCTACTAGTGGTATCTCCTGCCTCTCCACCCAGAAAAGGATGGACTCAGAAATTCATGGTTTCATTAATTCTAATTCCATTCCACAGGCAGAGAAGAAAATATAATAGTAAATATGGATTTTCTCCCATGCAGTTATACTTAATCTGAGAAAATCCTAAAGAGCATGCTTGAACAATACCTAGATAAAAATGCTGGTGCTGTTTAGGAGCACATGCACATGCAACTTTTGCACTTTTCTGGTGTACATAAAAGCTGTCCTGTACACTCCAAATCATATGTCTATGAAAGTATACTAATTTGCTAGTGAACATCAGTCAAAATATATACCAGTAATTTTCTACTTCCACTGCAGTCAAAATGGATTGCCATTGTTCCTATTTCTTCTTATGTGATATGATTGTTTTTCAGCAACAGAAACCCAACAATACAAAGTTATTGTCAGATTGAGCATAGATCTTAGCAGAGAATATTCATGTCAATGAAACTTGCCAAGTTTCATCAGTTTGTTCTAGTGTTTTGATTCTGTTTGTATGGCCCAATTTTTGTTCATTGATGGTAACACATTTTGATTTAATCTCACTTTGATATCAAGACAGTTTGATTCAAAAATCCAGTTGAATTTAACTCATTTCAGTATTTCCTGATGGGGCATTCCTGTACATCAGTAAGTATACGAAGTTTATCTTTAGATTTTTTTTAACTAATTGAGAATGATTACCTATAAAATTGCCAAACATTACAAAATTTTTATTTAGCCATTTTCTGCTCACTGATGAATAATCAGCTTCAACTGTCCAATTTCTAATTTCCATTTCCAATTAGTTTAACTTCATTCTTAACTTACCCAATATATTATTTAGTTCTCACTTTCATTTTAATTTGTTCCAACGTCTTCTCCTCACAAAATGCCACATTATTTAGATACCGATTTCTTAACAAACATAAGGAGAATATGCAAACATGATGTGCCAAGAATGAATGTTAGTGCCCTGAAAACTGATAAATCTCATAGATGATGATTTGCTTTGTTAACTCTTTTGACAAGACTAAACATTGCAATAGCATTACCACTAATTTTTTGCATTCATAGATATCCATAAAACTCACACCTAAACATCAAGCTCTCTTCTGTCTTCTACTGGCAGAAGTATGTGAAGCTTGGGGCTGTAGGATTGGCAGTGAATAAGATGGAGTTTCAGTGCTGCGAGTTTTAGCTGTAACCTTTGCAATTTCAAGAATGAAAATGATCAAAACAATTTCTCAGGAATATAGTTTTTTGCATTAAAAATACTGTTAGACACAGTCAATATAACTTCTTAGAATTATTTTTTTTAAATATATATACCATTTTCAAGATTCTGATGTAATAGAAAATGCTAATCAAGATAATATGAGGAATATGTGACAAAGATAAAAATCTTTGATGATGCATATACTCCTTTTTAAATAAGCATCAGTGTTTGTTTTTTTGACATCATTAATTTTATTTTCTGAGCAGCTCAGAGTTTCAACTCTGGCCTGGGACAAGATAATCTACCTTTTATATCAAATACATGTTCTACATTAGTATGAAACCAGTTCACTTAAAACATACTGGCTTTTTAGAAGGAACTGAAAATGGAGGTCTTATGAACCACAGTCCTTACTGGACTTGTCATTACAATTCAAATTCAAAAGGCACTACTGTCATATATACTGCCTCTATTCTTTAATTCATAGAGCTGTTTCAAATCTAGTTGCTAAACTAGATTGAACTAAATGATATCTAAACTAAAGGGGTTGAACTAAAATGATATCTTTTATAAAGTGTGCCCTATTAATACACTTCTTATGAAACTTGACCCACATTGGCTATCTCTGATGGTATCTCTGAACATTCTCGGCCTATTTCCTATTTTTTCTGACTACTGGACCTCACTGTACAGTTGTATGTGATTTTGAATAACCTGTTATTCCAAGGGGTTTTTTTCTTACATGGTAAATAAATGATTCTGTTTCCTAGATATAACTTTCTACCAACCTTTAAGAGGCTTTGTTTATCCCATATGGAATACAGTCCACAATTCAGTGTTATTTCAGAAGGCATAGTCTCTCACAGGTCCTGTGTTGTATCTCTCAACACTCAATGGATCTCTTGGGCATCCTCAGATATCTCAAGGAAACAGTTGAGGTCTTGTATATGGTCATAAAATCATGCCTCAAACACCAAAGTCATTTGGTATTTTACTTGCAAACTAAATACTTTGAGGTTTTGAAGTCTACAATTTAAAGAATATTTTTCACTATCTTAACAATTCTTGTTGACCTTTGATACAGCAAGTCTCAGTAGCTACATTTCCTCAGGTCCCAATCTATGTGGTCTATTTTTCTAGTGTGGACTGTATCTATATGTCTTTACAGTTTGCCCCCTTTAATCAATAAAGATGGCTGGTAACAGTTAAGAGTGTAAAATAACCAGTAGAATTCATCTGAGTTTAAAACTGTTATATTTCACATGAATGTTGAAATTGTTTTCATCATGTATTCCTTGTTTCACATATATTCAATTTCTTGTCAGTGATTTCTTCAAGACATTAAGGTTCAGATTTGTACTGCCTCCAATTTTGAGCCTTTTATTCCTTATTTTTTCAAATGTAGTTGCAACCTTAATCCAAGTTAAACATGTTGCTTGTTCTGCTACCAAAGTTGAAACTGTTCTCAAGACATAACACTAGGTCTAAGACAAAATCTTTAATCCAACTCAGTATCTGTGATAGTTTGCTTCTAAACTTGTGTAATGGGTTAGCTGTGACAGCAGTCTCTCCTTAAAGGTTTCAATGGATGTGTTAACATGCAATGAATTCAGAGTATATGATTTCTGTTAATCTCCAAGACAGTTTGTAGGGAAAAAAATATTAGGATAGTTGCACTTCATTTAATATTTTAAGTATGAAATTCTAGAATTAAACTCATCTGCATGACTATTAGTATATTTTTAAAGAGAAATCCAGATTATACCATCCTGCATTTCAAATATGACATGCTTATAATATACTGTATGAAAATATTTTTACATTATTTTTATTGAATGTGTACAAAATCCTTTTGCTTACCAGGTGTTGCTACAAAAGCATTTTCTTCTGGGATTCAACCTTAGAAGTCACACAGCCTCAAAAAAAGGTCTTATGACCTGCTTCAAAAGACTCAGGAACTTCACACTGAAACTAGTAGTTAAATTCACCTTCTGCTTTGGTTAATACTGAGACAATAATGCAGCAAAGCACTGGGAAAACTTTTAACCTACATAAGGATATTGGTACAGATACTGCAATTCCTCTCTGTCCTCCATCAATAGAGGAAAATACAGTATATTTAGGATTCTACTATTCTTAGCATAACTCCACTAGCATTACCAGATTTCTAATAGTGAAATAGTATTCTACAGAGAGTCTGTGCAACTGAGGAATTACAGTTATTGATCGGTAATTTGTTTGTGCTGCAGTTTCAGTTGATGATCATTAGTTGTATGAGTGGTAAGAATACTGCTTTGTGCTGTTAACTCTCTCTTTGATAGATTATCTTTGATCAATACAATTAAAGATATGTCTGTGTATTGTCCAGTTACCATCCTTATAAAAAAAAATGTTGTAGTGTTATTTGACATGTCTGTCAAGTGAATTGATTTACTTTATTGCTTTTCTACAGAAGTTGCCAGCTTCACTGTGAACACTCCAAGTCAGTTCTTAGCAGTCTTCTATTTTATTTTTTTTTACATAATCTTACTTTTTCTGAAGTTTCCCATGACATAGTTTACAGTTTAGTGGGTTTCTAGAGTAGGAGGAACATTTCCTCTAGACCTCACCAGAAGAGGACACAGAAACATAGAGTTAGGGAATCTAAAGAATACTATAAATCACAACTGAGACTAAAAGGGACTAAAATACAAGATTATTTCCCAGAACACTGTCTTTTTCTGGAAAAAAAAATTAAAATCAGAGATTATCATACAACTCTTCAATAGATTATGATACAAGGGGTTATCATACATCATATAAAAGGTTATCATATATCATATATGTTTTATGTTGGGTATACATGAGATATATTGACATCCAGTTGAAAACAAGGAAAACCATGTTTTCAGAATCCTGCAGCTAAATTCTCTGAATTCTGTAAAATGAAATGCTAAATATGAAACATTAATATATAAAAGCATTATAAAATCATTTATCTAAGGGTGAAAATTAGGACATGCACTTTTGCCCCTTTCAATGCAGGGCTGTTCCTTAATAGCCTTTCATAACAGTTTTGCTGTGATCTAGAAACATAGTAATTGTCACATTGACAGAAACCATTGCCACTTAGGTTTAAGATTTAAAAATCTATGTCAGCGATTTCAGACACAAGATTACTTACACTCAGGCAGAACCTCCCCTTACAATATTAGCAGTAAAAGTCGTTAAAGTCTGGCAATTAAATCAGACTCTTTCAGTAAGGGCAAGAGTTTGCTTCCCTATTAGAAGTTAATCATGTTATTTTCAGAACTTTTTTGACCTAAAATCTATAACCAGAATGACTGGAATTCTTTAGGTAGTACTTGTCTCACTATCAACAAGTTATGTCCTGAAAGGGAACAAAGGAAGTAAAAGCATTCATTTTAAACTCATTTATAAAAAGTTTGGCAAATTAAAACCTAAAATATTGCAGTGAAATTGAAGAAAATTCTTAATTCTGTATCTACATATGATCTAGGGATCATATTTTAGAGCTATTTCTGGTCACAAGCCCATCCTTCAGTGTGACTCACTGCTACTTCTTTGTGAAATTCAACTGACTGCTGCAGCTTGGATGCAGAAGAGTCCCTAATTTTGACAGCAAACATAAATATTTCTTCTCTCCAGTTCTTCATGGAAATAGACAGTTAAACACAAGCAGCAGAAATGAGTGAGCCAACTGAGCTATTAACCTTATGGATAAAGAACAGGCAGCTCATGCTGGAGTTTAAATTTCTGGGGTGTGGATCTTTGCAGAACCAGTTTACCAATTTGTTGAATTTCAAATACAGTTAAGAAACATTATAGCAAATTAGTTCCAGTAGGGTTATAAGGCTGTATATTTAAATACTCCACTTGTGCTGCTTTCCTGATAAATTGAAATATGTCTCATTGCTTTCCAGACTGTTCCACAATAGCAGCTGGTTTTTAAATTCTCATTTGGGACAGAAATTAAAAGTCCTTGAAAATTAAATTAAATTCATTCAATTAAGCCAAAGAAACATCTAACCCAACTATGAGTTAGAGGAACTTTATATAGTTTACTTCTGTCAGATTGGAACTTTAAAGAGACTTCGAACTATCAGAACTGCTGCCATGTGAGCTTAAATGACAGAATGCATAGCTGACTTCTCTTACAAAGGGGTAAAAAAGGAGATGATGAAGGTATACTAAAAAAAATATTATTTTTTTAATCTTGACCCCAAAAATTGCTTGTAGTCATATCCATGAGAACATTTCATCTTTGTTATTCCAGCCAAATTTATGCTCTGATCCAGTCAAACATGTATTGTCATCCATATTTTAACTACCCTGGCATCATTCACCGTAACACATAGGTTACATATCATATATATATAGATGGATATATGTTGGTATTTACTATATGTAACATAAATATATATTTATATTCATAGATGCACATACACACACCTGTACACAATCACACACATATATATGTACATGTATGTATGCATGTATTGGGCAACCACATGAACAATACGTATTTTCTAGCAGGGTAAGAGAATTTATAACCTGCACCTTTAGGACTCTTTAGGGCACTGGGTACTCTTGAGTTGAAATCATAAAAAAAAAAAAATCATCCCAAACTTGAATTTTTAAGAGTCTCTGTTTTGCACAAGATGATAATTATTTTTTAAACTGATTTCCATGGACCCTTTTTGATATCAAAAGCAAGCAGCTTCTAAAAACTCACTCTAACAATTGCATCCTACTGGAGTTCCTTCACCATAGCATTATAACATTGTCTCAGGTCCAAATTGATAAAAGACTGAGAGGGAGACAAATAAGAAATGTTTAGGACAAAAGAGAAGTCTGATGTGACATAATGCTATTAGAGTCCTTGAAAAACTGGACATCCAGGAACAGATCTCAGTTTTGTATGTCTGACAAACACATTATGGGTTATAACTGCATTTCATATCTAACAGACACAGATGAGTTTAACTTTACTTTTACTCCTCTTGGTCACTCATCCTACACTCTGGATCTGTTGTTCTCATGAGAACTGTGATCATTGTCCTCTCCACAAGTCATTGTGCAGCAGGGGCCAGCGGCTTCAGGGGCAGCAAAGCAGGGCCTCATCATCCAGACCCCTCTATCACCAGAGGTGGGGAGCAGGGCAGGCAGATGGCAGCCAGGGACAGTGACAGCCCTGGGCATCAGGCACTTCCCTGGGGATGTCAATGGTCCAAGACCAGGCTGGTGTGTTAGCTTGCAGATGGGAATCTGGATGTGGGGAACCAGGGTCAGGCACAGCTCAAGATGTCCAGGAAGGGCCATAGGGACAAGGGTGGACTGAAGCCAGGGCAGTACATCAACTCATGGGTTGAGGCTGGGGCTGGGATCAGGGACCATGACTCAGCACAGGCCAGGCTGCAACACGGTGGGGATATTTCTCCAGTTGTGAGCAAGCACTGCTGCCTCAGAAAATCAGACGCCATGGGTGGGAGATTGCCAGGCTAGTGCTGAGCTTCAGGTTGTACTGCACAGATCAGCTGTACTTCTACAGACAGTATCTGGATCTGCAGCCTTGGATGGTGCAAGTGATAACAGGTTGTTATGCAGAGTTTCTAAAGCCTTTTATGATCTGAAAAATTTAATTACCTTACATACAAAAAAAAAAAAGAAAAACAACAAAACCTAATTAGTTTTTTATCTTAAGATGGTATACTTAATATAAGGAACAAGTTACCATCATGATAAAAATTTTCAATACTCATTTTTTTAATCTTGAGAAATTTGGTCTTCAGTTTATTTTAAATTTTGCAAAATTATATTTGGTTCATCTGATCTTCTCCAACTGTGCCTGAAGGCAGTGCTTTGGTCCAAATCAAAGAGTAAAACAAGCATCTGCTTCTTTATCAGATGAATCCTACCTGTGGAAGAGCAGAAAGTGCTTCCTCTGACCAAGCTTGTTTGCAACTCAGCTTCAGACAGACTAGGGACTATGACTGCCTCTTGTAATTACATGCAGACTGAGAGTAATTACATGCCAGAAGAGAGTAATTATGTGTATATCTTATAACTGAAAAAGGAAGCATATAAGAAAAAGTTATTTTAGCCCTTCTCATCTTTGATCCCTCTTTTCTTACTTCTTCATTTATATGAAAAATTTTACTTGATGGACAAAACCACTGTGGGCAAAGCAACCAGTGTCTGGTTGAAAAAATAATGAATGGAAGTGGGTTACTATTAAAAGAAAAAAGGGTTGTGATGATAAAGAGAAGTGAAAGAATTATCTAAAATTTGTTCCAGTTTTTGTTTTCCATACAATCTTGAGGTTATCAAATTTTGAGGAAAAAAATAACTGTGAGAAATATTACGTGCCTTAGCTGGAAAAGCTCACCAAATGTTTCAATTGCCAAGAGAAGCAGTTGTTATAAATCTTTCTGGAACATTTTAAAGTTAATGAAAAGGAAGGGGTTATTTCAGATGTAACTAGTAAAAAAGTGGCTCATGGAGAATGAATGATACAATGTTTGAACCAGATCATGAGATGCACTAAAAAACAATCTCTAAAACATGACACAGCTTAAGTAGCCCAAACATTCGACTTTTTACATCTGAAAATCTGTTCAAATACTACTGAGAACTCTTTGGGGTTGGTTTTGGTGAATTTGTATCTTTAGCATAGTCTTAAAAACATTTATTTGTAAAACTTCTGCTAATATCCTCAGATTTTTTGGCTGGTTGGGTTTCGTTTTTCAGTCTTCTAACCTGGTTGTTATCAGCATGATAAATGGTTAGATTAGCACAGTGTGCATAAATGAGCAACTGACAACTGTTATAGTAATTAGATACTTGGTAATATGTATGGAATTTTTCATTTTAATTTTATTGGCCTTTATTATGGGTATTAAACGTATGCTTAGAGAGGTAATAAATGCTACGATTTTATGTGTAGCCATAATGTAAAGTAACCATTACAAAAATCCATAGCTACAAACAAAGAATTGTAGGAAACCATTAACAAAAAAACAGTGTTCTGTAATGGAGTTGTAGCTCACACATAAATTGAGCTTAGTGCTATCACACTGTCCTGGTGTTCCTTTATCCCTATGACATAAGTATTGGAAAATCTCCTTTTCAAACTTCTTTTTTCTATACTAAGAAAATCTTGTTCTCACGATTTTCTTGACTAGGTCATTTTTATAAAACTTTAATCATATTCCTATGACTGTGCTTTGTTTTATGTCCAGTTTATCTTAATGATTCCTGTAGTGAGCTGGTCAGCACTAACACCCTATTCCCACTGTTACCTAGTACCATATGGTAGGACTCAGTAATAAATCTCTGTATGCTACATGACAGTGTTGTTAAAAGTATTCCAGAATTATGTTTTCCTTTCTACAAAAGCATCTTCAACTTGTATTCTTTTTAACATCTTTCCATTTACATGTTAATGACTGACAAATATTTTTTTATTCTATATTTATATGTGAGATGTCTCCAAGCTAAGTGTGATTGTGTACTTTGTCTTTATTGCATTACATAGCCTTTATGTGAGACTGTTTCTCTTATTTATGAAGATCATTCCATCTTCTCAAGTGTCTGGAAAACCTCATGGTTTTGTATCACCCAAAATAGCTTATACTTGTATCTTCAGAGCCATCATCTCAGTCTTTCATGAAAATACCAGATAATACTTGATCAAATACAGGTTTGGCATATATAATGGAATTTGACAACACAGTATTACCAGGAGGTTGTTGTGCAGCTTTGAGGTTTCTTTTTGTCTTGTTTTGTTTTAACTATGGCCAAAGAAAACATAACATTAATTTAAAGTAAGCACAGATTTACCTTTCCTGTGTTACTGCTCTGGAGATTATTTCTTTCTGTAGGACAAAATGTCCTACTTAAACACACCAGGAACTGTTTTAGCTGTATATTAATGCTAGCATCTCAGAATGATTCTTTTAGCAATAATGGATTATGCACTAGCAAAAAGAAAACATATCCCACATAATATATTAGATATTCCATATAATGTGCTAAAAAGATTTATTTTGAATTTGTGATTCCAGAACTCATCATAATGCTACAGCTTATAAATTTGCACTGAGAAAAGAGAGCAACTGGTAATGGAATACATTCAGAGCATGATAGGTAGAAAATTAACTTTATTCTATTATTAAGTTGGCCATAATCAATAGCTTTCACAAATACCATAAAGTGTCACTAATTTCAATCTATGTGTCATAAAAATTAACATCTAGAATAAATTACTTTTTTATTATTATTATTGTGGGGCACCTTCTCCTTGAAATTACTGTTAAGGTCATATATAATAAATATATGTCTTTAAAGTACAAAATTAGTTTGATAAGGAATGCAGAAGCCAGAAGGTAATGGCTCCAGATAAGCCTACCTTTCAAATATATTTGACATACTAGCAAATTGTCTGGCTAGTTCAGAAACTGCAAGTGCTGGGGAAGTATTTCATACTGCAAATTCATGGTCTTTTTGCTTGTTGAAATATAATTAATGACAATCCTATAGATCAGATACACATTGTTATATTTGACAAAGAGGCTAATAGTTTCTTCATTTATGAAAATAGATTGCTTTAAAATGCACAGCCTGAACCTCATTTTACATCCACAGGTTCTCAGAATCTATTTTCTTTCATACAACTTGAGGCATTTTTTCAATGAAAGACACCAGGACTACATCAATTAGAGAGTAATTTAAATATATATGCACACAATAGAGAGACAAAAGGAGAGAAGAATCAAGTGTGAACAGAATGGACTCTTTTCATCAATACAATACAACACATCATTTCTTACTGGATAAAATTCACTTTAACCTGAAAGCCCAAGTAATCATTGTGTGAGAGAAAATGTGTGAATGGGATGAAAAGATAAAAATCAGACATTCCTGAAAGTAAAATAGGGTAGGGGGCTGTAGCAGAACTTCCCTGTGATGGCTATAGTAACTTATCCAAAATAGGAATTAGGGCACTATTCATACTATGGCATTTAGAGAGCTTGTTGCACTTTCCTAGGTTTTATTGCAAGGTTTTTAGGCAGGTCTGCTCAGACCACCTAGGCTGCTTTTCTTCCTGACTTTGGTCTGATACTTCATAATGTACCAACCCTGCCCTGGCCTCCATACTACTTCTTTATGCCATGATTACAGGACCATATTACAAGGGTATCCATTACTGTAAGGTTTTTTTCTCTCTATCTGGTTAAAAAGAGTTTCCTTTTAGACTGGATTTTGAGACTTCTGAAGCTATTCTCAAACAATTAGGACTCTCTCCTTTAACAAAAGTTGATTCTGTTTAGATATATCTATAGACTATATACTTCATATGGGAAGATGTCATAGGTAAACATGTTAATTTACAATCCAGATTTTGCCTTGGAGATATGAAAAGAAAATCTAATGCTCTAATTTCTCATTTTAGTATAGCCTTGTCACATAGATGGAAATATCATTTCCAATTGTTCATCCAAATGCAGTTTTTATGTTTTACCTATTAATTCCAATTAATTAATGTAAAATGTGAATAATTACAGAATTTGGTCCCTTACAGTAAATCAGACCCATGGAAACTGTAGAAAAGGAATGTAATCACCAAACTACTATTGTACCTAATAGATATTTGTGAAGATTGTCTTCTGCCAAATATTGAAAATTTATCCACTCACATTTCCTTTACCTCTTTTATTCCCCTTCATGTTCTTTAGTCTTCCTTAAACATGCATTTGTAAAGAAATCAATAATACACATCTATAGGACATCATCCAGACACTGCTGCTCAATGTTTTCTTGCAAAGTACTGTTGATCCTTGTAGCATTTGATACGTTTCTAACACTGAATATATGTAATTCTCACATTTATGTTGAAAAGTAAAGTACAGTTGCTTTCTGATAATCTCAGAGAAGACTTTTGAGCAATGTTTGGATGTAGGTTACCTTTGATCAAAAGCAATAACAAAACAAATGAAGTTTAAGAAAGGTTTTACTTTGATGACTAGGAAATTTTGATTTCGTTTTGGTTCAGAGGACTTTCTATGTATCTCCCAAGCCATGTATGCTAAAAACAGGTTTATGACCTGTATGAATTACATTATAAATTGTTGTAGACAAAGACTGGCCGCTAAGTAACTGTACCTTCAATCTCTGCATGCTTAATTGATTTCTTGTTCTAGTACAAATGAGAATCATTACAAAGTCATAGTAATGGTCTTTCTAAGGAAAACTCATGTTGGCTGAGCAGATAATTTACTCTCAAATAGATTTTCAAGTTTTGTTTTCAAAAGAACACAGACTTCTGTGAAATTACTATAGAAGGTTTTGGCATATAGCTGGCAGGAAGTATGACACATAGAGGAAGCAGTGAATGGCAGGAGTAAGAACAGAAAGCCGAACAGGAGTTGTAATATGTAGTTGCATATGTTATCTGAGCAGACATTTATTTAGCAAAGTCTCTGTCATGATAGACATATCTAACACATCTGTTGAAAGCATCCTGAGAAACACATTGATTCAATGGTTGACATTGTTGTTACCAGCTATTGTGTTGAGAAACATTGCTGCAGGAGTGTTGTCCATTACTGAGGCAGAAAGGCAGGATTTAAGTAATTTCTGTGCCTGCCTATCTCCAAAATTGTTCTGTAGTGGAAGGACACGAGTCTGTGGAAAATACTTCCTGCAAAATCTGCTGCACTTCAAAAGGCATTTCATGTGAAACATCTATATTACTATTTGTTAGTTATGTGCATCCGTATTTCTTTCAGCTGTTAGCACTTTAAAATTCTAGCCCATGCTTTCTTGTCCTTTAGTGTACCACACTGTCTTGCTAGACATAAAATCTAATGTTTAGCTTTGTTGGTTGGTTTGTTTGCTTGCTTACTTTGTTGTTGATGAGATTGGAAGGATAGGTTGTTTCTACAAAATACTTCCAAACATACACAAAATAATTTAATCTCAGTGGTCTACATTATGAAAATGCTAATGGAGTTACATTTAATCTAGTGAACTAAAGAGAACAGTTGAAATTTGACCTTAATCATTCAGGAAAGTAACTAATATAGAGAAGAGTAGTTCAGAGGTTTAGGAAATCTCCCTCTGAGAATTCAACACAGGAAATTTTCTTATCTGATAACCCTCAATGGACATTTTTTATTACCTTTGTACAGATAGCTATACAACATCCAAAAGGTATTTGACAGTCTAATTTGGAGGTATAAATACTACTATCATGTGATTAATTTGCTTCACCTACTGATTAAGTCTGACATAGCACACTTCAGAAAGTCACAGTGCATTCAAATAACATAACAGAATAACAGTACTTACAATATTGCACTTGCACTGATGAATAATGGTGTAACCTACTCATAACAAATTATCAGAAAATGCAGCAAAAAGGTACTACCATTGTATTAGAGAGAATCTAAACTATTTGAATCAACAAACAAGATTAACTACTCTTGGCTTTATTACACAGAAAAAAATACTTGCTTTCAGTTGAACCATATAAAAATACTTTGCTTTTTTGCTTGTATTTAATTTTGTTAACATTCATTAGGATTTTATTCTTTACTGAAAGATCAACACCAGATGCATACTGAAAGAAAGAAAGAAAAAATGTTAGCTATATTGCTTGTAATTTGTTTCACTAATTGTAAATAACTGCAGAATATTTTTTGGTCCCTGTGATTTGCATATTTTCTGCATCATTCAGGGGATAAACTTCAGAGATCATTGGAATAAAACAGGAACAATACCACTGAGCATTCACAACATTATATACAACAGATCCACTTATCTGTTATATAGAAAAATAAAATGTCAATATTTAATATGTAACTGGAAATTCATAGCAAGCATTAAGAATCAAGAATTTATGCCTTGGATGAATAATGTGTATCATACATATTATGTGTATCCCATAGTTTCTCTTAATATTATACTTACTACTCAAGTGCCTTCCAACGTATTCTATGGTTTTTAGCAGCCACTGTCACAAGAGAAAAAAAAGAAGAACAAAGAAGAAAAAATGGAAACAGGGTGGTATAGGTGTCAGAACGCATCATGTAGGTAAGTTTCTACCTGGATATTAGATTAATAATAGCAGTAAAAGTTGATGCAATTTCTTTTTTTTTTTTTTTCAAAACATCAATTGATGCTGAAGAGATGTGCTGAAAAAGTTTAATGAATAATGAAATGTATATTTAATTAAGAATAAGGATGTAAGCTAATTTGCACACATTTTGAATTGTCATTAATATCAACTGTACTGTGAGGGTTTGGCTTCTTTAAAACAATATAATTCTTTTTAGAAAAGAATATGAGAAATTGTGGTCTTGTTTAAAGAATGAGTTCTGTGTTTCTTTACAAGCCAGATACTTCTTGTTCTGCCACTTAAGACTGAGAAGGAACCAGCAGTTTGGGAGCCAAAAAAACCCACTTTACAGCAGTCATAAAAGATCTAGTGTGTAACAGGCCCTGATCTTCTCCTTGAATATCATTTGGCAGGGTAAAAGTATTTTGCTACTCCTGGGAGAATATTAATGATTTTAAGTACACCTTACATTTGCTTGAAAGTAATCATTGTTCAGTTGTATGGTATATACATAATGATTTCAATGGTAAATGTTATCTTTGTTACAAAATTGAGAATTTAAATTACATTTACATATGAGGGAAAAGTTGCAGACAGTAAGTTCATACAAAACAAACTTCGGCACTGTAGCTACAAACAGTGTGTTTAACTCTTTTCAAATCCCCTATCTGATTGTATTACCCTCCTTTTAAGAAGGAATGATACTTGACAGAGGATGTGTCAGACTGTACTGTTTTGTGGCAGATTTTATGCTTACAGAAGAATTTTTTTCTACATTTCTAGAAGTTCATCCCACGTTAAAATCCAGATATTCAATAGTTGTAACAATAGTTTCTTACAGCTATTCTTGTATTGTTAAATAAATTCTCAGATACAATACCTGTATAAGGACACTCAGACTTCCCCAGTAAAAAAAAACATCTCCTGAGAAAACTACTGTTTAAAAAAAACATAACATCTGTTCCTTTTTGCTTTAAAGAGTAATAGGTAGGCATTTTTTACTCGTGAAAGAAAACAAGTTTTACAGACTTCATCTCTCTTCTCCCAGATATTTTATCATTAAACCCCTAAATTTTATCCATCAGTTAGATCTGAAAACAAAGGTATTCAACTAAAGATACCATATTGTTCATGTAAAGAATTTCCTGGCCTTGATCTTTTGATGTGGACTATTCTGTAGGTACTTTTCAAAAACTAATTTGACAGTTTCATTTGTTTTAATTATACTGTGGAATATGAAATGACAAATAATATACTTCCTAATTAATGTCTAAGATTTAGGTAAGGACGTAATTCCTGAAAATGAAAACAAATGAAAAAGAGACCCAGTCTATTAATATATGTCTCTCTGGCTGATGTCACTGCCAGAATTTTAGGTTTTACAATAATGGGATGGTCTACACAGTACCAAGCCTGCTGGAGTCAATTGGAATTCACTTTTCTCAAAGTAGAAAGAGGGTCTTTGTTCACAAGTTAGTGGGGCAGATTGATAGAACTTTAAATGAAACTTAAAGGGAGAAGGTGATAATATCAGGCTTGCCCATAACAAGCCATGGCTTGTTAACCCACCATAGCTGGAGAGATGGGGTGTTAGTGAGGGCCTTCAGCCTGTAGCTGAGACGTGCTGGGTACACTGCAGCACATCTGAATTCTTACAGAGATGAGCCATGGGGTCCTGAGGTAATAGGAGCCAACAGGGGAACACCAATGAAATACTTCAAAGGAATTAAGGGGTGTTCCTCTTAAGAAGGCAAAACAGCCACCAGGCCAGATGAAGTGCCTTTACACCAATGCACCACAGCACGGGCAACAAACAGGAGTTGGAACTCACCGTGCTGCTAGAAAGCTACAACCTTGTTGCCATTACTGAAACATGGTGGGACAAATCCCATGACTGAAGCATGACTATCAATGACTACAGGCTATTTAAGAAGGGACGGCAGGGAAGGAGTGGCAAAGGGGTCACCCTCTATGACAAGAAATTGTTGGATTGTGAAGAGCTGTCTCTGAAGAACAGCCATGAGCCAGTTGAAAGCTTATATGAGTTAAGAATTAGAGATCAAGGTAACAAAGGGTACGTTGTGGTTGGTGCCTACTACAGGCTGCCTGGTCAAGAGTAGACTGTTGAGCAAGACTTAATCCATCTACAGGAGGCATTTCACTCACAGGCTCTCATCCTACTGGGGGATTTCAACTACTCCAACATCTGATGGAAAAGTAACATGGCAAGCTATAGGCAATCCAGAAGACTCCTGTGCAAGGAAGATAACTTCTTAAGCCAGGTAATAGACAGCCCTACCAGAGGGGATGTGTTACTGGACCTGTTGGTCATGAATAGAAGTGAGATAATGGTGACATCAAGCTTGAAGGCAGTCTGGGCTGCAGTGATCATATGGTGGAGTTCATATTCCTGAGGGATATGGGTCAGGCAAGGTCTGAACTTTAGGAAAGCAAAATTCTAATTCTTCAAGGAGTTAGTCAATAGCAACCCCTGGGAAACATTCCTTGGGGATAATGGGGCAGAACAGAGCTGGCAGATCTTTAAGGGCTCTTTCCATAGAGTGCAGCCCCCAGGAGTAAGAGATCAGGCAAGAAAAACAAGAGACCGGCAGAGTTGAGTCAAGACCTGCTGATAAAACCAAAGGGCAAGAAGTAAATGTACAGGCAGTGGAAGCAGGGACAGATATCCTGGGAAGAGTACAGGGACAGTGCCCAGTTGTGTAGGGATGGGGTCACGTTTCTGCCTGTCTAATCTGCTCTGGTAAAATCCCACTTGGAGTACTGCATCCAGCTCTAGAGCCCTCAGCACAGGAGAGATATGGACCTGTTGGAGCATGTCCAGAGGAGGGCCGTAGAAACTATCATAGGGCTGGAACACCTCTCCTGTAGCTGAGAGAGTTGGGTTTGTTTATCCCAGAGAAGAGAAGGCTCGAGGGAGACCATATTGTAGCATTTCAATACTTAAAAGATGCTTATAAGAAAGATGAGAACAAACTTTCTAGTAAAGCCTTTAATATCAGGACAAAGGGTAATGGTTTTAAACTAAAACAGGTAAGATTTAGGCTAGATATAAGGAAGAAATTTTTTACGTTGAGGGTGGTGAAACATGGGCAGATCTTACCCAGAGAGGTGGTAGATGCCCCATCCCTGGAAACATCCAAGGTCAGGTTTGATAGGGTTCCAAGAAACCTGATAAAGTTGAAGATGTCCCTTCTCATTGCATGGGGGGTTGGACTAGAAGACCTTTAAAGATCCCTTCCAACATAAACCATTCAATGATTCTATCACTCCATAACATTCTTCAGAAAGCTGATAAGTTTAAACAGCTTTGTGAGTTCTAAATAAAATTCTATTTATTATCTGATACTGAACTTTGATATCTGGCAGAGAAAGAATGTCTATTCATTCTTACGACATTATCTCTTCCTTACAGAAAAACATAGTTTCAAATGTAAAATGCTTTTCAGCTTGAGATTTGTCTTGAGTTTCTTTCATAGACTAATCAAGAAAACACTCCTTACTTCTTCAGAATCTGAAATGGTTAGAAAGGAAAACACACAGTTAATTTGGCATGAAATACTTTCTCATCAATATTGGAGATTTTTGGCATACAATTCAAATTATTTAGGTCAAAAATTGTCAGTTTTTTTCCAACATGCTGAAACTTCTTAATAACACTCTCCTCACATCAAAATCCTGTCATTAGTTTCTCATATATATTTCTGAACTGCCTCTGGAATTTTGCTGTAAATCATGACACTTTCATTAAATTTTATTGCTATTTTTAAAATGTTATTGCTCATTAGAAATATTTATTACAGTAGCATGTTTAAAGAAGGAAGATGGAAGTGTTTGAAAGTCCTGTATTTCCTTGTTGTACCTGCTTTTTTTTTTTTTTTCCTTTATCTTTTTTCTGTGTCTTCAGGTTTCTGGGAAGGATTCAGAAGTGTTCAGAAAGCGGAGTTTAAGAGCGTTCACCTGGTAGGGGTCTTCTAGACCATGTCAGTCCAATTCTTCTCAGTCATAGGCCTCTCAATGGATTTTAGTTTTGACTTCTGTCTGTAACATCAAATCCACATGCCCTCAGGTATCATCCACCACCCCATGCTCTCTAGTGAATTACAAATTTACAATTACAAATACAAGCTCAGAGATCTAATTTGCCATTAGAAAACAGCAAGAGAGACAAGGAGCTTTCCTGGTGTCCTAAGTCCCTACCTTAGAAGGAATTTTCTAAGACAATCAGATAAATCTAGGAATCGGTTATCTCCCATACTACAGAATAAAGCACACACAAAATATCCAGTATCAATAAAAGTACCCATTGGCATGAGAAGAGGCAAAAATCTCTCTTTTAAATGCAAATCTGGAGATCAGTTTAGCTGTGGGCACACTAACAATGTTGCAATGCACTAACAGACTACCTGGCATACTCTGGTATGATTTACAGATCAGCTCATTCCTTTCTGTACACTGATAGTAAGCAGAGGCTTATTGTCAGGATTTCATAGGAACGTAAACTCTGAATTCCTCCATGCTCTTCACTGCCCTTGAATACATAAAGTTCAGGCTGAGCATAAGCAGAAACCCTACATTACAGGTAAACTTCCAATTTTCCTTCCAAGGAATGAAAACTTGTAGAAGTTTTCTATGAAATCTCTATGGCAGCTACATAAGTTTGGAGTATTAATGCTCTAACGCTAACTAGTCAAGACCTATCTAATAACTTATTCTTGTGTGATGGTACCTCTAAAGGAAGTAGTCAGGTGTCTGAATGCAAAATTGACTCATATCTTTTATGTGCCAGGTGACCTCAGAAACACCACCTAAACACTGCAGTGGCCCTAGCTTCTGACACTGAAAATGCTTAGGCCCCTAAAATTCCACACACACACTTTCTGGTGTTTAGGATCTAATTCACCCTGAGGGCCAACAGAAGTCATAAAAAAGACTTTCTTCTGCCTGTCTTCTATTGACAGGGTCTGATCTAAATTCTCTGAGAATATAGGCTTTCTAAAAATATATCAACTTCTTTAAACACGTTACTATTCCTGTTTCTACTCAGTATTTTGGTTTCAGAAAATTTCTGTAGAGTTTGAAAGACACAATTTCAGTCTTTGTATCCAAGGGGGTTCAAACAAATATGTCCAGTTTTTCAATATATCCAGCTGTAAAACCTAAGTTTAAATAATTCTATAGTTTAGTGTATTCCCTATAAGTTGCAGATTCAGTCTTTTCGCAAAACATACAGAATTCAAGTCTTAAAGAGGAATAAGAACTTAAACAGCACTTTGTCCTTGTTGGGGTTTTTTAATTACTTTTTTTAGTGGTTTCCTATTCATCTTACCACAATTTTAAGCACCTAAATTCAACAAACTTGATCAATCTGAACAAGTGCCTAATCTGGATGCTGACTAGCCACTTTGGTACACTGTGACATTAAGAAAAGATCGTCATAAATGGAGGAGACTTTTGACATTAACCTTTTGGGAATAAACCAAAAGGTTGTGTTATGGAACAATGTTAGTTCTGAAGTATGATTTGAAACATAGAAACATGGAGATGTCTGGGTTGGAAGGGACCTCTAGAAGCAATCTAGTCCAACCCCCCTGCTGAGAGCAGGGACATCCTCAACTAGAGCAGGTTGCTCAGAGCCTTGTCAAGCCCCACCTTGAATGTTTCCAGGGATGGGGCCTTAACCACCTCCCTGGGCAACCTGTTCCAGCGCTCCACTCCTCTCATGGTGAAGAACTTCCTCCTTACTTCCAATCTAAATCCACTCTTTTTTTAATTTAAAACCATTACCCCATATCCTTTCACTACAGGCCTTTGTAAACAGGTCCTCTCCAGTCTTTTTGTAAGCTCTCTTCAGGTACTGGAATGTGGCTATTAGGTCTCCCTGGAGCCTTCTCTTCTCAAGGCTGAACAATCCCATCTCTCTCAGCATGTCCTTGTAGGAGGCATGCTCCAGCCCCCTGATCATCTTTGTGGCCCTCCTCTGGACCCGCTCCATCAGGTCCATGTCCTTCCTGTGCTGAGGGCTCCAGAGCTGGACGCAGTATTCCAGCTGAGGTCTCACCAGAGCAGAGTAGAGCGGTAGAACCACCTCTCTCGATCTGATGGCCACACTTCTTTTGATGAAGCCAGTTTCAATAAATATTAGTGCAATTTATAACGGCATTAATAAGCTTTTCTTATCCTACATTGCTTTTATCAAGGATGGTACTGAAGTCTTCTATTAATCTATAGCTTAAATTAAAGACTTTTTTAACACAGCGTAATAGATATTCTCCTAAAATAATCAGCAGAGACTCATTTTTGATTGATATAAAGTGGACATTGATACAAAATATGTCTAATTTAAACTGTTGTCTTTTTCCCCTATATCAGCTTCTTCAATTTTATGAATCACATTTTGCTTTTCTAATTTATCAGAAAACCTTAAATATCCAAGACTCAAAGTTTTCATACAAAAGACATGAACCTCCAACCATGTGTAGCTTTGGAAGCATTTTGTAGTGGGTCTAGATCCTGTTGGTATGCAATGTCTATTTCTTCCAATAGGCTACTTTAGCAGGAGAAAAACATTTTCATTCTGCATTTTTATGAAAGTGAGATAATGTGCTAAACAGAGTAAAGCAGTTCTGAGTCTACACAGGAGAAGATCTAAATAAAACAACAGAGCTTTACAATCAAAGGCTGAAGTTCCTAATGCAGCAGCTAAGAGGATGATGCGCAAGACTAAATCATTACTTCAGATTCAAGTTTCTCAGTTATCACTATAGATATATAGAATTCTTTCAGTTACCCAATTCTTTCATTGAAATGCCCTCCTGTAGAGAGGAAGCTTGCTGCTGTGCAGGCAATGAGTCTTTATTTTTAATCATTAAAGATAACTTTTGTGTCTAAGTAATATTGTGTTCCATTGCTGCATGGTGTTAGCTTCTAAAAAATTCTTGGTCTCTGTCCAACTAGCTCAAACAATAACATTGACACTAATATGGCACACTACTTGTTGCAGAAAGAGTTTTGGGACAAGCCTAACAATAAGGAGAGTCAGAAACACTTTGCCAGGGACCAAAAATTTAAGTTATTATTATCATAGAATGGCAGGGGTTGGAAGGGACCCCTGGAGATCATTGAGTCCAACTCCCCTGCCAGAGCAGGGTCACCTTGGGCAGGGCACACAGGAATGTATCCAGGTGAGCTTTGAAAGTCTCCAGAGAAGGACACTCCACAACCTCTTTGGGCATCCTGTTCCAGTGCTCTGTCATCCTCACAATAAAGAAGTTTTTCCTCATGTTGAGGTGGAAACTCCTGTATTCCAGCTTGTGACCATTACCTTTCGTCCTACCACAGGGCATCACTGAAAAGAGACTGGCCCCTTCTACTTTACACCCACCCTTCATATATTTGTAAACATTAATAGGATCCCCTCTCAGTCTTCTCTTCTCTAGGCTGAACAGCCCCAGGTCTCTCAGCCATTCCTCATAAGAAAGGTGTTTCAGTCCTTTAATCATTCTCATAGCTCTCTGTTGGACTGTATTATTAGCCAGAGTTCTGTCATTCTTTTGACTGGTTTGTGCTGAATATAACAAAGAGAAAATTCAGTGCTTTGGAGAGCTATGAAGCATATACAGTTTCCTGTGATTATGAATATGTGCCTTTTCCATCATTTAGTCAATTGAGGTCCTGCAGATATTTTTAGTGTGGAATATGAAAAATTCTCAGACAGAAATGTCCCCACATTTTTAGTGAACCTGCATGTTGAATTCAACACCACAGACTCAGAAGGAAAAAAAGCAATGTCTCTCTACATGTATAGTGTAAGCCTGAGTAAATACCACCTTTCCAAAATGATGACAAGTGCTTAACTGTAATTACATACAATTCTAATGCATTTTTATTTGCTGCAAACCCTGATGTAAGGTTTTTTACTTATTTTAAATCTTGGGCTGAACTTTTCTCCTTTCTAGTGTGATAACTTCAAACATATCCTCAGTGCTTTGCTGATATCAATTCTGACCCAACAGCATACTGCTGAATTGCATGAAGCCTGCAAAGTAGCTTTTATGTTTCAAGGTACAACTACCATAATCTCTTAAGCTATCTGATAAAATTTTAATCTCTCTGCCCTTCTCTTTTAGAAGTCTGCCCAGGAAAGATGCCTTGACAGCATCTTACCTTATATAGTTTTCCCAAATCCCTATCTCTGCCATGTTTAATCGTTTATCTTCTTCTTCCAGTTTTTCTCTGCCTCTCCCTCACTTCAATTTTTTCCTTCCATTCAGTTTGCTGTGGCTGAAGTCCAGCTCTGCCTTATGCTAATTATAGTGCAGACTATATTTCATTATCTAAACACACTCTTTGTCTCCTAAAATGCTCCTGTACTTTATCATTAGATTCTCTCAATGTCATCACTACTTGAGCTTTTCCTGTCTTGATTATTTGATCATTGATGACAGAAAGGATGAGCCATAGTTTATTAGATTTATGCTGTGGGCCATGTTGTTGCTAGTTGATAGCCCCTAGACACTGCTATAAATACTTAATAATCTTAACATTAAATTTCCTTGTTACTTGTCATTTAAATAGTGTAAGGCACCTGCGTTTTCTGATTTAACATGCATTATAAAACTATTTGGATTAAAGGAGGATTCTGATTGGCTGCTAGATTATTGCTAATGGATGGATTAATTTGTATGAAGCACACAGTTCTGCAGTATTTCGAACTGCTAACCTCATCTTTTTCCAACAGTTTGACATACATTTTTTTCCAGAGTAGAACTGTTAGGGGAGAATAAGGCACAACTAAGCAAGCTATTTAGTAATCGTGAGGTAACACTTGAGAAGGACTGAAAATATGAGACTACTGGATTGTGTGATTGTCTTACATTAATCACACTCTTTATCTCACCTGCCTGCTTAATATTAATCCAAATAAACTTACCTTGATGATGCTTATTTATTATGCATGATCTTGCAAAAGTTCCTGTGTCAAATACAGTACCATGACTGTATACATGAGTGTACTATGGTAGTTATTGTGAGAGTTTCTGCATAAAATCATAGTCATTTTAGTCTCTGGATTGATTTGTATTTAGAAAGAGAGTTACTTGGTATAAATCAAGATTTTTACCAGAAACTGAAATCAGAATGGAAAAATTTCAGCTGCTTATCTAAGCTAAAAAAAAAAATAAGCGAATAATGTTTTTTCTGTCACTTCAATATTTGAAGACCTTGACACTATACTTCAACCATTCATTAGAGAAGGCTGTATATATTTTGTAATGTCTATTACTCTTTCTGTTTTTCTCATTTCATCCTCTGTAATTAACAGTTTTATCTGTTGATTCCTTCTGAATGTTTTCATGAATAAAACCTAACACTACAGTAATATTTCATAGTTTTATCCTTTATAGTGGCTGTTAGGCTATATTAGTTTTTTCACAGGATACCTGTTCAGCATATTCTTTCTCATTTCTCTCATTGTCAGGAACTCCTTGGCCATTTTTTAATTTCCCTGAACTTTTTGTCATTTGCTCTTTGTCACTGCAGTGACAGGGCAATGGGCAATGGGCACTAATTGGAGGACAGGAAGTTCTACCTAAACATAAAGAAATACTTTTTTATTTAGACAGTGTTCAGAGAGGTTGTGGAGTCTCCCTCTCTGGAGGCTTTCAAAACCTACCTGGATGTGATACTGTGCAACCTGCTCTAGGTGAACCTGCTTTGGCACAGTGCTTGGGCTAGATGATCCTCAGAGGTCCTTTCCAGCCCCTGCCATACTGTGGTTCTGTGATAGTAAAGACAGTAATTAGATAAATGCCAGCCACCAATATCTTTAAATAAATTTTAAAAAATGAACTAAAAAATAAATAAAGCACATGGAATATGGCACAAGCAAAACAAAAACTACATCTGTTGAACAGTGCTTGATGATTTCTGTCAGAAATTAGAATCCCACTATACTGGATATAGCAAAAAGGAATAACAGAAGGGTAGACACTGTCCCAGATGACTTATATTCTAAATAATGACAAAACATAACCAAAGAACAAACAGAGTCTGCAGGGGAAGATAAGGTTACTGTCCAGACAGGCATGTGTGAATAAATTAGATGTGACAGTGGCTCAGTAGTCATACATGGTCATCAACCTAATCAATGGCAACATAGCAATTATTTATAGGAATATATTTTTTTATGTATTTTCCCTTATGTTTAAGACAGTTTAATTAATTATATTTGTCTAAATCCCACAGCATGCAAAAATAAAATTTCATGGTCATGTCTATTTATAATTTTCAGTCTTACTAATGTAAATTACAATTTACAAATCAAACAATGACTTTCATTTCCACCAGTACATTTTCCTCTGTCATTATTTTAGTGTTTCAGGTAAAGAAATCTACTGATCATCAACACTTCCCCTAGATATGCTGACTGCAGCTTAGCATTATAAACCCTTAACTCTGATGGGTGAATCCAGATTTGTTATTCACATTCTCACTATTGCTATGATTGTGTCATCTTCAAAGACATTTCTTCATTATGCCAAAATATTTCACCCCAAATATGCAATAGGACCTGCCTGTGGCGAGATCATGCTACTAAGGGACATGACAGAAAAGAGACAAAATTTGTAACCAATATTTTCATTATATATCTCTGAAGGAAACAACTAATCTGAATAGATATATAGTAGCTAAGCAGAGTGAAAGATGAGAAACTATAAAACTGTAACAATAAACATAATAATATAAATTAATGACTTGAGAATTAATTGGTTTTTTTTCTATATAATAATTATACCATAAGCTAACATACCTTCTGGAATTTTGCTTCAAGGTTTTCCTGGTTTGACTGGGACAGAATGATAGGCCAGCCATGGTCTGCAGGCCATTAGCACTTTGGAGTCAGCCAGGGCAGCTGATCCAAGTTGGCTACAGGTGTATCCCATCCCATAAACAACATGCTCAGTATAAAGAGGGGTGGTTGGCCAGTATGGAAAGTCATGACTTTTGCTGTGCTGCTTTTCTTCCTGAGGACTATCTTCCTGTTTATGGTGATTGCTCTACATTGCTTGGCTGTGTATAACTTTATTTTCTTTCTATTGGTGTTTCTATTAGTTTGGGTATTTCATTAATTATTTTCACTTCTATCCATGAGTCTCCTTTCCTTTTCCTGACTACCCCTTGATGGGAAGTGGGATATGGATACAGGATAAGCATAAACAAGGGCTTAATTAGCAAAGAATATAATTATTGCCATGCAAAGAGGTAGCCCATTGCCAAAGAAGGGAGGTGCTAAAGGGGAAATAACAGACAGGAAATAAACATATTATATACAGTAAACAAATACAATAAATAAAAACTTGAGTATTTACCTGCTTCATAAACATATTCAGTACTATTTTGATCAAAACTCTTACCAATGAGTGATTAAAAAAAACTTCTGTTTAGTATCCTTGACAATCATGGTGTGACATCAATTTAAGATGATGTTTCTGAGAGTACAAAACAGTCTCTTATCCATTTTTTGGTCATATTGATTGCAGTATATCAGGATACATTCATAGGCTATGTGCAAAACCAGTGAAGATGGGAGTAATTCATAGGGCCTTAGAATTATCATAGTGAAACCATACAGAGCCCTCGTCTTCAATAGTTCTGAAGGATGTAGTGGTGAATTAGATACACTTTTTAAAAAATAATAATTCTCTAAATATGTTGCAGTTATTTCAGGTATTGTATGTATCAATGTGTTTTTTCTGAAAAATGAATACTTTTTAATACATTACATTTCAGTTTTTAATACGTAAAGTTTTAAGGCGCCATAAAATCCTATTGAATGACAAGATTAAAAATATGTTCTCTTAACAGCTATTTACTCATATCACAAGCAAAGTAAACAAAAAGCCTTGTGATAACTTTTACTAGGTGAATTGTATCTGCTAATCAAAAAATACTGCAAATTACTGAGTATAATATTTAACAATATAGAAAAAAAATGTTAAATAATTAAAATATTTATCACTGGTTTTAGACACAGACATTCTTGTTTGTATTTTCAGATTAGATTACCATGCTCTGTTTCATCATTGTGTATTTGTAGAAAATCACAGTTCTATTAACTTTGGTGTTCTACATACAAGATCACCATTATCGTCTTTATATTGGGGAGCATCTCTCCTATGAGGACATGCTGAGAGTGTTGGGGTTGTTCAGCCTGAAGATGGCTCCAGTGAGACCTTACTGTAAACTTACAGAAATTAAACAATGCCTCCAGGAAAGATGGGGGGTGGGAACTCAGGGTGTGTAATAACTGGACAAGGGATAACAGCTTTAAACTGAAAGAGTTTATTTAGACTAGATATGATAAAATAATTTACTATGGGGATGATGAGGCACTGGAACAGATTGCCCAAAGAAGTTGTGGATGCTCCCTCCGATAGTGTTCAAGGCCAGGCTGCATGGGGCTTTGAGAAACCTGGTCTAGTGGGAATTGTCCCTGCTCATGGCAGGAGGTTTGGACCTAAGTGGTCTTGAAGATCCCTTCCAAACCATTCTGAGTTTAACATAATTTAATATTTTTATGTTAAAAGAATGTTGGGGCATTAGGGCCAAGGAGAGTTTTAGATTCATACTTCTTCCCTACATAAGAAAAACATAGGTGATGGTATAGAGAAGTAATCTATATCCTTTTGTATGAATTCTTGACTTAATCTTTGTAGGAAGTGACGTTTCTAGAATTTACAGACAATATAGGTGTTATAGGGAAGCTTCCTCATTTCTGAGGTAACATTTCTCATTTTATTTCTTAGAAGTCCTGAAAATCTGAGTTAATTTTTCATCCACTGAAACAACATTTTAAGAAATTCTATGTCACTTTTTTCTTTAGTAACCCAGAAAAGCATGAGTATGGTGAAGCAAGCTCTCTCCTAATCCTGGTAGTTCAGGTGGAAAGAGCATTCAGATTGCTTTGGTTCACTTCCCTCCTTTCTTTGCAAGGAGGAATTGTCAGCATAAAATAGGGGATTTACCTCTCATTCTTAACATGTATTTTCACATACACTTGGAGGATAGCCAAAATATTAAAGCAAGAAAGTATTAAAGAACTGATGAGGAAATAATCAAATATTTGAAGCCCATAATCTCTCCCTACCTTTCTTCTCTGAAAATATCTTTGGAAAGTTATATTAATAGGTCGCCACCTCAACTGAAAAAGCTACTATGAAGTCTACTAATAATATACAGTGAATAAAGACTGTTCCAGAAATTACTACAGAATAATAGGTTCAAATATGACCCTCAAAAAAAATACTACTTTCATGGATTTAAAGTGTTACATGTTGCTTAATTATTTTCCCATCCTTCTCACATTAAGCAGTGTTATTAACATCCATATGACAACCTAAATGGATAAGGTAAACTAGATTTGTCCCCAATTTATTTTCTTCCCTGACTTATTTTAATGCAAACATCTTCAAAGATTTTGTATAACCACTTTGGAAATTTAAACAGAAACTCAAGAGAGGATGTGTGATTTTCAGTTCACTGAACCAGAGAATAGTGTCTCCAAGCTGTTTCAGTGTTGTCATTACTTCCACCTACAGAAGAAACGGCGATTACTCAAAGTGGGAAACAAGAATAAATAAGAAAATACCTTCATAAAGCTTTCAGAAAGTGCTGATTCAAGACTTTTCTGTGTTCTGGAAAGCTTTACCTGTGGTAGATAAATTGAACTTTGATTTCAGTATCTGATATACACTGAATGTCTTTCAGTATATTTCATTACTTTGATACAATAATAATTAGACAACCTGATTTCAGTACTCAACTTTTCTGTTAAAGAACCAACCAGAATAAACACTTTGGGCCTGATTTAAATTTATGGTGTTCAGCAAACTGCAGTTTCCAAGCCTACACAGACTAATGATATATCTAAGGAAGCTGTAGGTTTGAGAACTACTTGTGTGCATACTTTCAAATAGGAATACAAATAGACATTTATTTCCTTAGAGAATAAAGTCTTAATCTGTATTTTACTGACCTGAAGGCTGCATGTATCCTGAAGAATGGTTTAATGAAAATTACATTAAAGAGTAGCTTATATTTCAAGAAAACTATACTTTGACCACAAATAATTGACAGGTTGCAGTTAAATATAACTAAATCAAATTTGAAGCATCTTTCTGTAAACAAGAAATCTGTGGCAATACTTGTTGCTGGCTAGGGCCTGGCGGCCGGAAGATATCGCGATGTACGGGAAGCTAGGACCCCTCTCCTGACAGCC
>JANHFX010015333.1:1860-13089 GCA_027560015.1 Chloroceryle amazona | reverse complement strand
CTGAGGACTCCAGAGCTGCCCCAGCACTGCAGGGGGGTCTCCCCAGAGCAGAGCCCTGGGAGCAGAGGGGCAGGATCTCCCCCTCCCCTGCTGCCCACGCTGCTGGGGGTGCAGCCCAGGCTGCCAGTGGCTGCTGTGCTGCAAACGCACATTGCCACGTCACGTTGAGCTTCTTGAAAGGCATTGTGAGGCTTTTCTTTCTTCTTCCCACCCAATAGATATGGAAACCAGGAACTCATCCTGATTGAGTCCCCTTCTACCGCTCCTCACAGTGCTCCCCTGTTCACAGAGCAGGGAGGACTGGGGCTTGGAGGAGGGATGCATGCCACAGAAAATGGTAAATTGACCTTGTTCCAGCTCTAGATGAATCCAGAAGAGACTGTGTGAACCATGTGGAAGCAGCTGGAGTCTGAACATACCTGCACGGGCTGTACCTGGCTTCATAAGCCCTGCTGTGGGCCATCAGTGATGTGGCTGATACTGTCCCAGAACTGGCCTCTTTCTGTGACAAGCCACACTCACAAAGACATGATGAGCCAGGAGAGACTTAATTTGATTTTTAAACACTCTGCCTTCCTAGCAATATCCATCTTCCTTTGGTGTGAGCCTGGGTTTAAGGGAAATCTTCGATGCTCCCTCTCCTAACGTCTCCCCTCAGCATTTAATTTCCTTTTTCCATAATTACACACCGGCGGGGAGGAGGAGGAGGAAAACAGAAGCACCAAACAGGGCATGGAGGAGCCCTAGGAAACCTTGCACCTGAGTCAGGAGCGCTGAGCAAGCTCTGCTGCTCGTACCCATCAGCACACAGCCCTGAGATGCTCGACCGCATCTCTGGCACAGGCAAGGGTGGAGGCAGGGAGAAGGTGCACTGGGGACCCCGAGAGCTTGGCTGCTGGAGCGTGGCAGGCAAAAGAGCCCTCCAGGGCTCGGGGAGGCAGGCAGGGACGTGCGCTGCCTTGGAAGAGAGCACAGCTTGCTCGGTGTGGTGGTGGAGGAACAGAGGAACTGCATAGCTGAAGAAGTGGGGGGGGCTTGGAAAATGATGCAGCTCGTTCAGTGGATTAGGCAGCCATGCCTGGAAGTGGCAAACTGAAAAAGGCACGGATTTGAAAGCCTAGATGGATTATTCAGCCGTGTCGTCTGACTCGAAGCATGGCTGAGGCCAGAAAACTTCACCCAAGGGCTTTCTGTAGGAAGTCCAACAATCTGCATAACGCTCTGGCAAGGCTCTGAGGTTATGATTTATAGGTTCTTGGTAGGGTTAATAACGTTGGAAGCAGCAGGAATAGGGTGCTGGCAAATGTGAGCAGTTCTAGCAGGAGTTGTAGAAAGGCATGCTCATCATGTCAGCACTTTGGAGGCCTGGAGAGCTTGTGATGAGAGGTTTCAGAAAAAGACTGCATAAATAGGAGAAGGGAAGCCTCTGGAAGCAACTGTGATGGACATGCCTGAAGTATGAAGGAAAGGGAGAGCAGTCCAACTTAGTGATGCCAGGGGTGACCTTGGTCCAACCAGCAAAGTTTAGCCCTGAAGAACTGCCCAGCTCCAATCTCAGCTCCAAGAAACTCCTCAGGTCTGTCAGAAATGGCCATGAACAGGCTGTCTTTGGAAATCCAGGTGTCATTCCTGGTGTAGGGACTGAAAAACCCAGCAGCTTATCAGCTGATACCACCATTGGTCCTTGGAAAGTCCCTCAAGCTGGTGACTCTTAGGCAGCCAGCACTTCCATGGCCATGGGCTGGTAGAGCTGCTCATCCCAGGGCTGGGACAAGGGCATCTGCTTCTCAGCTGGGGGAGATGTCCCATGCTCAGGACATCAGTGCAGCAAAAGACATCAGAATTGGCAAACTGTGGTTGCTTCCAAGCCACTGCTCACCTGTCTGGCTTTGCAATGATACCTGCACTACATCTCTGTCCCTACACAATCCCCTCCACTGCCTTCCCTTCCCACCTCTTTTTTCTTCCACTTGCTGAGAATCATGGCACCAATGACTTAATTCCTGGACACTCTTCAGAAAAGGTCCTACAGCATTTAGCTATTAAAAACCCCAAACCCTTATACTACACTTCGTATCATCAGAGCATTGCACAGGCATTAAACCATTTGTCCTCACACCACCAATTTGAATCTGGCCAGTTTTATCATGCTGCTTATGTAAAGAGGGAAACTGAGGCAGGGTATGGTTGTGTTTGCCCTGTGCCAGGAGCCAAATGAATGGCAACACTTGCCACAGCAGAAGAGACCGTCTGCCTCCTCCCGATACCACCACGATTTCTTTAGACCGGACTGGGCGTGGAATTGCTGAATCTCATCTTTCCATCAATAGTGATTTATTTTCTCAGCGAAACGAGCAGAAATTTCTGCCCAGAGAATGAAGTTTGTCCCAAGTGGCAGGTCGCATAGGGGCGGGAGGTTAGGAAAACATCCATCGGCAGCTGAGCACGGGATCGGAGAGGGGGAGGCTGGGAGGATGGGGATAGGGGTGGGACGAGGGGGGCCACTTACATGGTAATGTTTCTGCACGGTTCTTTTGGATCATTATGCAGAGCTGTAGCACCAGTTGAGGGGCACTCTCCAGGAAAGTTTCCAGGAGGCGCAACATGTTTACGTCTGCATATTCGTACATCATAGCCCAGTAGAAACGCCGCTGGTGTTCCTTCCGCCTCTGGCTCTGGATCCCCAGGTACATAGTTCGGATATACCTGCAGGAAACAGGAGGGAAAAAAAATCAGGTGTGAGGCTTGGGCGTGAAGCAAAACCTGAGGGAGGTTGTCTGGGGTGAAGGGAATTTGGGGTAGGTGCAGAGTGTTTACACAGTTCTAACACTGCCTCCTGCAAGGTCTGAGGACCAGTTTTGATTGCAAGAGTGGGAAACCTTTGACTTCCACGACTCAAATGTGAAGTGCAGGGGTTGGAAATAGTCATGAAACACTAGCACGAGAAAACAACACCCTCACTTTATTTCACAATGAGACAAAGCTACCTGACAAATACTGGTCGTGATACTTCTCAGTGGCTTAACAGTTCAACTAAGACCCTTCAGCACTCTAGGAAGGAGCTGCCCTCACCGACCCCAGAGATCTGATTCTATTTCACCACAGTTGGAGCACTGAGACACCACCTTCACCTTCAGCACGGGTGTGACCCACAAATGCAAAAGGCCACAGCTTGCCACTGGTCAGCTACTGAGATTTTGGGCAATGTTGGGCTAGAAGGAGGTGTCTCATGCATGGACAGGCACTGCTCTATTATTGCCTCTGTTCCTGTATCAGATATGCAAGGAGACCTGCAAACCTCACCCTGGGGACACAACTTCCCTCCAGGGAACATTTATCCAACCTTTGTACGTGGAGCCAATCAAGTCAGGGTAGTAGAAGGTGCCCAGTCATCACAGGACTCGTGGCATTTAAGAACTGAAGCATCTTCTAACAGGGTCCTTTCTAATTCTTGAGGGTATTAATGGTCTAATATTGGGACATTTTCCTTCTCATCCTGAGCGGTGGCTCTAACCTTGTCCTCTGAAATTTGGGATGGGAATCACTTCACCTAACGATGACCCCAAAGCTGAATCATCTGAGGTAGTCAATGGATAAAAATGTCCCCTCCCGGGACCATTCATCTGTCCCATCTCAGCTGCCAGCATGCCAGTGGGATGAAATGCCTTCTGGAGGCTCTGGGAGGGGCTCACAGCACAAACTGGGGTTTCGCCAAAACGATTAGATCATTCCTTGCCTCTCAGGGCAAGATTGCACAGCAAGGAAGAGCAGGAGGAAAGGACATGAGCCTCGACAGCCTCTGGATCTCCAAATCACACCCAGGGACAGGGAGCTGGGAGAGGACCAGAGGTAGCTCTGCAAGCCCTGCCCTTTCTCAAGCACCTTGTCCTTCGTTCCCGTTTGCAGTTCACAAGCACAGAAGGCAAAAAATCCTGAAAGACACAAGGACGCACACAAAAAATGACGCAGGAAAGCCACCAGATGGGGCTCGACACTCGAGAAAATGCCACGCTAGTCACATATAACACTGGTGACACTGGTGTGACATCCCCAGCAGAGCCCGAGTGGGGTGGAAATGCTCATAGAGCCTCTTGCTCCATCAATCCTCCTCCCACTCCCTAACATGCCCAAGGCCACTGGCATTTCCCTGAAAGAGCTCAGCTCCAGAAGATGCAGGATGACACAGGAATCCTGCCTTCCCTTCCCGCACACCAGAAATTAACTAAATGTGGTTTAGCAGAAAAGGCAGACCTGCAGAGAGGGAGCTCTAACGGCTCAAGGAGAAAGGAGAGAAAAGAAGCATGCAACTGAGTTTTGTAACAGCAGCAACACAGGCACGCCAAAAACTGAGCTGGTGCTGCCCATAAGGTTCTGCCCATGGACAAAGCCAACATCACCTCTGCCAAATTCTTCCCAGAATGATATTCACCAAATGTGTCCTGTAGTCTTTCAGAGCCTCCCTTTTCCAGGAGCCTCTGCTCCTGCTAGTACATAAAAACTAAACTGCTGAAGGTTAAGCCACTAAGGAATCATCATCCCAGCCATGGACAAGGAGAAGAATTTACTCAACATCATCCTGCAGCAGTCTGTTCCCATATAGTTAAATCTAAAGCCTTCTTTTCTCCAGACTTAAAAAAACCCAACAATTTCTTTCAGTCCCTTCTCACAGCTCACTTTTTCTAGACCTCTGCTCTTCTGCGTTGATGCCTCCACCAGCTCTCCCCAGTTTTGGGTTATTTTTAAGACCATCTTTACTTTTCTGAGCACTCCAGGTTGGCAGAACCAAATGAAACAATGGCATTGAGTCACTCAAAAAGATAAAGAAGAAACTAACAGAAGTGATAGCACATCCTGCAGGGATTTCTCCTTGATCTCTAGGGATCCACCACCATCCACACAGTTGAAGCATGAATGTTTCTAACTGGTGACAGTGAGAGGACATGTCACCTGTTCATGGAGGCAGCACACATGAAAATGCATTGGGTTAGTGTAATGCCCTGGTCCCATCTCCATCAACGGCCAGAACAACAGCAATGACAGTAACACCAAGTTCTCTTGACTGTTGAGCCCACAGCCTTTGGCAAAGGTTGTCTGTATGATGCTCTTTCCATAAATGGGGAAACCGAGCCATGGAGCACCAAAAGGGCTCTCCCAACGTCTTCTGGCATGAGAAAAGAGATGTTTTAGTGCCGTTTCCAGCCTCTAAACACCACAGCACAAAACCATGAGTGGAGTACCACTCTACCTGATGATGGTCCTCCAACCAAGGTGGACATGGGGAGACCATGTTGTGGTGCTTCAGGACTTCAAGGGGCCTGTCAGGAAGATGGGGACAGACTTTTGAGCAGGGCCTGTTGGGACAGGACAAGGGGGGATGGTTTGAAACTAAAGGAAGGAGATTTTAGACTGGAGAGAAGGAACACATGTTTTTACGCTGAGGGTGGTGAGACCCTGGCCCAGGTTGCCCAGACAAGGCATTAGAGCTCCATTCCTGGCAATATTCCAGGTGAGAGCACCCTGCTCTGTTTGCAGATGTCCCTGCTGAGTGCAGGGGGGTTGGACTCGATGACCTTGAAAGATCCCTTCCCACCCCAAACCATTCTGTGATTCTATGACATACTTCATTGAGACCATAAAGCCCAGCCTTGCCCAACCTGATCTGTGCTGGAGGATCCAGAAGGACAAATCAGTCCCTGTCTAATTGCCACACGGGACTGTGACCTGGGGAATCCTTTGGCATAATATTGGCCAGAAAGTGTCACAGCCTCCCAAATGAAGAGTGCATGAGCAAAACTGGAGGGTTTTTTTCTTGCCTTTCCTAACACTGGTTAAGTGTAGACAAACTCTGAAGGGAAAAAAAAAAAAATCAATGTCATTTCACCTGAAATTTGTTGTTCTCGGTCAAGCTGGTAGCAAACAGGATTCTATAATTAGACTTTCAAATCCATATTCAGGCCTGATCTTCAATCTTTAGCAACGTGATGCTTCCTCTTATGTCAGTGAAAGCCATTCACGGCTCTGTGCTTTTGAAAATGAGGCTAATTTATTTATTTAAGAGCTTAATTTTGGATACAGGAGCCTAACTTTGGGTTTTTTCTTTTTTTGAATGCTGGCTATTTTTATATACGAGTGTGTGTGTGTGTATTTGTGCGTGTGTTGTGTGCGTGTATTTTTAGCTCTAAGTCCCATCATGGCTTCAAGAGATAGAACTAATTTGGGTTTGGGAGGGGGGATTCGGAGCGATTTTCTTCAAATGTACAAAGGATTGGCTGCCCCCTCTGTTCTGGCAGGGTTCCCAGAATTCCTGTTGGTATAATTACCCTCATGCTTATTTACTACGTATGTCGCAGTAGCACACAAACGGCGCGGAGCAAAGTCACTGCTGTCCCTGCGCCAGCGCGGTTTCAAGGAGCCAAAGCCATCGGCTCCAGAAATGTGGTCAAATAACCCATGCAGGATGGAATCAGGAGGGAGAGGAGATGCTCCTACTGTAAAAAAAAAAACAAAACAAAACAACCCTAAATGCTATGGGAGAAAGATGTTTCATGTGGATGGCAGAGGCTGCTCGGTTGTCTTGGTGAGGACTGCAGCAGAAATGGCCAGAGATAGGATTATCAAAGAATTATAGAATCATTAAGGTTGAAAATGACCTTCAAGATCATCAAGTTCAACCATCATCATAGAATCATTAAAGCTGGAAATGACCTTCAAGATCATCAAGTCCAACCATCTACTAAATATTATCAGGACCACTAAGCCATGTCCTGAAGTGCCACATCTACACGTTCCTTCAACCCCTCCAGGGATGGTGATTCCACCCCCTCCCTGGGCAGCCTGTGCCAAGGCCTCACCACTCTCTCAGGAAAAGTATTTTTCCTACTATCCGACATAAACCTGATGATGCCCATCCATATGTTGTGCACCTAGATGTTTTTTGAACACCTCCAGGGATGGTGATTCCAGATTATGGATTATGGAGTCAGAGCCTCTGCCTACACCATTAAACAAAGCAGACCAAAGACCAGCCGTTGTCCTTGGCCATCTCTCATGACTTGACTCCACATGGCTATGTTCATGGTAGTTGGCCTTGGCCAAAATTGCCAGAGACTGTCATGACAATTTAACAGGATGAACGTCTGCAGGATCGTGCCTGTGCCTTGGCACGGATCGATTTACAGAGGTGGCTCTGAATATCACCAGCAAAAAGTGTAGGAGGATGCCTCAGGCAACAGGCTGGCTCGAAATGAAGAGAATGCTGATGAGGAAGAAGGTTGCAGGAGCATGGAAACACACACCAGTGCAGGCCCTGGGCTATATTTTGAGGAAAGAATTGTCCCATCCCACACAACCACAGGCTGACCAAGGTCAGGTATCTCAGACTATGTCTACAATAGCCAACAAAGGACAAGAGCCTGATCATGTTTCCTGAGGCCAATGAGCCAAGACTGACCACAGAAATGAACTCTCTCATGCTCCAAAAGCAGGTAGCTGCCTTCATTCAGTTCCTGGCCCCTAAAGAGTCCTGAATCTTGCCCAGGTTATGGTTATGATTCCATCCTTGGAGTGGTTTCAAAGTTGTGTAGATGTGCTGCTGAGGGACATGGTTTGGTGGTGGACCTGGCAGTGTTGGGTTAACAGTTGGACACAATCATCTTAAAGGTTCTTCCAGACAAAACAATTCTATGATTTTAGGATTCTAGGATTACTTGGGAGACAGCTACTAAGCATTGACCAATCTAGTGATTGTACTAACAATTTAGCAGCGTGATGAGGTTACAGAGCCCATGAGCAGGCCTTGAAATTTCCTGCTTTACTAGTACAGGTATGTGCAAAGGTGGAAAGGAATAGGATTTGAGGTCATCAGCCCACTCACAACAACTCCAGGTTGGGAAGTTCTTCTTGGTCAATCACAGCCAAGCCTACTACTGCTTTCAGAGAAGGAAACCTTAGTTTAAAAAGTGGAAAAGTATGCTTGAGAAGCCAGAAACAGATCTCTAGGGAAAGGAGGAGATCAGAAAACTAACTCTGCTGAGTAGGTTGCAACCATGCCCCTTTGGCATCAAGACCAGGAGGGAAATAGGCACACCACCCTCCTCAGCATCCTATTAATCTCTTCTGCTTCCCTTCAGGCAACGCTACTTTTTCCCAGGCACTATAGAAGCATGGATATGTCCAAGATGTCATGGTAGCAATCAACAACATATGGATGGGCATCATCAAGTTTAGGTTGGATATTAGGAAAAATATTTGTCCTGAGAGAGTGGTGAGACCTTGGAACAGGCTGCCCAGGGAGGGGGTGGAGTCACCATCCCTGGAGGTGTTTAAAAATATTTCCAGAGGTGGCACTTCAGGACATGGTTTAGTGGTCCTGATAATGTTTAGTAGATGGTTGGACATGATGATCTTGAAGGTTGCTTCCAACCTTAATAATTCTATGATTTCCATCACCACTTCGTGCCACCAACCTTCTCCCTGGTGCTCACCCCTGGAAGAAGAGGGGTAGGATGGGTCACGTTCTTCATCTGGAAACTCACCCTCCTGCCAGATCTCCTGCTAACTCTTGCGAGGGGCCATTATCCTTATGCACTGGAGGGTGTTTACAGTTTAAAAGCCCACTCCTTGGAAGGGAGGAAACGAGGACATTTGTAATTGCTCGTCTGGAAGGCTTGCAGCAGAGGCTGCCTGAACATCCCCTTAAAATGAGGTTATGTAAGGCCAGATCTCAGCTGGAGCAAGCTGGCATCCACAGGGCTCTACCAATTTACACCAGCTGCGGCTTTGGCCCGCTTCTTTAATTTTAATGAATTATTTCCATTCTAACAGATATAAAAGGAATCTAAGATGCAGCGCTCGAGCAACAGGGGAGCATGAAAGTAAAATGCTATTAAAAAAAATCAAAATCAAACTTACAGTTGCCATCACAATTAACGTGCTCAGTACCAACATTTGTTAATGATTTTTTTTTTTTTCTCTCTTTGTTATAATGTTGCAAGTTAGTGATAAGGATTCACAGATGGATAATTATTGTTCCTAGTTCGAGTATCAAAGTAGTAGCTATTGGGCCCCATCCAGGTGCTGATACATCACAGCTTTGTCTTGCTGCTTCCACAGCATCAAACTCCCCCAGAACAAGGGGCTGCATCCAAACCACCTCTAGGGAACTGTTCCTGGCATGGGCTAATCCTCAAAGGGTGTGCAGGACTTACCTGCTGCTTGTTGTGTTGGGCCAAAACCATGCTGAGGACCATTGCTAGACTGGGAAAGACCACTGGCCACCTCAAAAGCAGGAAAGGGCACCATAATTCTTCTCACAGCGCTAAGCAAGCAGTGCACAAGCCCTGCCTTTAATCCAGTATCCTCCTATGTCATCCTCAACCACCTATGACTAAATCTCTCATCGCTTTGATGGGACTTGATTTTCAGAATCAGGGTTCTTGGAGCTTTCTGAAATCTTGCCACTTTTGGCATTTTTTATATGGTTTATCTCTAAGAATGAATAAAACGCAGCAAGAAACGTGTTCCTCAAGTGGTGCAGTTTCTGCCTTCTCCTGCCTGGTAAACATGCTTCAACTGCCCCTTATTAGGAACACTACATGGACAAATACCCCTAATGCAGTTAATTTCTTCTAGCAGCTCCTATTGAACAATTAATAAATCTCTATTCCATGCCCTGCATTCCTTATTGGATGAGAATGTCTCTGAACACAAAACAATCTTATTCCATGCCTTAGGGACACTTAAAAAGCTTAAATGTGTGGCATGACATCATTAATGAGTTCTGTAGACTAGGAGGTCATGGAGGACAGGGTCTTCAGCCACAGAGTTTATTGTCATCTCAGTGCTGAACCTGGAACTCCAATATGAGACTTTATCCAGCTTCTAACTTACCACAACATCACCGTGATCCAGGATCAGATTTAGGAGTCGCTCACAGCAAGATCACACAACAGTAATCTCATCAAGGTGGGAAAAAAAATTGGATTACTTGGCCTATATTAATATTTCTGAGTTTAACTGTACCAGTGCCTGCTTCAATCTCTTTGCATGTTTTCTAACATCCAGATGTTCCTGTTGGCTTGTTATTTCCTTTATCCTTGCCTGAAATCTTCTCTGGGAGTGAGATTCCCAAAAGTCCTAGCCAAGATTTGCTCCCTTTAAAGCCAAAGGGTCAAGTCAAGTCAAACTTTTTGAATACTCCTAGTTTGTAGGCCTGATAACCACCACTTCAGAGAAAATGCTGGTCTTTAGGGGAATTCAAAGCCCCATTCTTTAAATGCATGTATCTGAGAGGGCGTGATGCTTGCACATCCATTTATATTAGAAAAGGCTTGCTTTTTGTGGAATACTGTTTGCAACTGAAATATCTCCTAGAAAGAATGACAGCTCCAGTCTTCTGCTGTGCAGGAGAAACTAATAATTTCATATTCTAAGCTAGTTTAAAGCTGTTTGAAAGCACAGATGGCTTTACTATAAACCAGCCATGAAAGAGGCGTCTGATTTATTTTGTAAGCAGTACACTGGGGAGGATCGTATCGTAAAGTGATAGAATAATTTAGGGTGGAAGGCAAGTCTAGAGGTCTCTGGAGCAAGCCTCCCCTCCAACTCTGAAGTTAGAGAACATTGGTCATGGCCTTGTGCAGCTGAGTTTTGAAAATCTCCAAGGATGGAGACTCCACAACCTCTCTGGGCAACCTGTTCCAGCACTTAACCACAATCATTGCAGAAATGATTTTCAGCCTGAGATCATTTTCACTATTTAAAGAAAGTCTACAAATCAACCCCTCCTTGAAAAGAGTCAATTCCATCAAACGGTGAAGAGGGACAACAAAATAATGATGCTGCAAGATTTGTAGGATCCAATTCCTGTAGCTTTGATGTGTGCAGGCTGATTTAACTTGTGGGTGATAATTTGGGGGCTCTGATACACAAAGCAGGGAGCTGTGACTGATAATTTTAGAGTAATGTTCCCAGCTCCCCTGAAATTATTGCTTTCATTGCAATGCCAGACGAATGAGACATAGAATCAGAGAATCATTTTGGTTGGAAAAGACTTTTAAGATGATCAAGTCCAACCATTAACCCAGCACTGCCAGGATACCACTGCCCCATGTCCCTCAGCACCACAGCTCCATGGTTTTGAAACCCCTCCAGGGATGGGGACTCCACCCCTGCCCTGGGCAGCCTGGGACAGCCCTGGACAACCCTTGCAGGGAAAGACATTTTTCCTAA